>JAGXCT010035303.1:0-57867 GCA_022495035.1 Philopotamus ludificatus
ATATTATTTTAATAATATATTTATTATATTAATAAACGCACGGACTTATTATTATAAAAAACTTAGCTATTATGTAAAAAATGTATATTAACAGTTGAAGTGTGGAGGATCCTTGTGTATATTTAATTACCTCTAATTATAAAATATCTCCCAAGTATTTTCATTTAAACTATTTCTATTGTGCCGTGGAATAAGCTTTAAATCATAAAGGGCCTTTTCCATAAATATCAGCATCGAAATTTTGTTTAAATGAAGATGTACAATATTATTTTCCTACAAAATTATAAAATCTTTGTATATGATGAATAAATTTTTCTAATGCTAATTCCTTGCACATCTTGAAATTTTTCATCAGCCGTAACATCAGTTGATTGCCATTATTCATTTGTGATGGAATTTGGAATTCGTTCCAATTTTTTTTTAATAGTTTGAGATGACACGTGTTCCTGTTTTGAATTGAATTTGAGATGACACGTGTCTCGAGTACAGTTTTATACCGTTTTTTATACGGTTTCAATTTTCAAATATGACGTGTGAGAAAAATTGTGTTGCTTAAAAATTTATTAAAACCAATATTTTTAATTCGGTTCGGCAAAATAACGGTTTTATCCGATTTTCGGATATCGGTTCAGTTCCGAATGGAAACCCTGTATTATATACACTCTATTCATTCGCCATAAAGTGTTCATTATTATTAGATTTTTTTTATTTATTGTTTGTAAAACCTTTCTATGAAATATTTACGAAATAGCGAATTGTACGAATGTAGATCTTTTAAAATCCAAAGATTGACTGTCACAACGCTTTCCAAATATACTCTAGAGGACTTGAGACATATTTTTTCAATGAAAAAATCGTTATATAATGATAACATAAAAGCTATACGAAATTACCATCATATTTTTTTTGTAACCGGTAAGTTTGTCCACTCGGAAAATAATAAAACCGGAAATAAAACCCCTCATATTGGTTTAATTCAGGTAAACATAATATATCTTTTAATTATTATTTACATCATTGCAAAATATATTGAGGTAAATGCACAAAATGTATAAATAACTTTTTGTCAAGTACATTAATTAATTTATACATTTATTACAATTATTACTTTATTCTTATTTTTATAATTATGCATTATTACGGGACTTATTATTAAATAATTATTTTGAAATAAAAATCTCATTAATTTATTAATTTAAACGTTAGGGACGCGTTCTTTCGGATGTAAATGTAAAAAAATATGGTCGATCCAAAATTTGTATGCATCAATTTCCGCAATATTTTACGCAGCGTATTCATCGTGCAAATTGAGGTACCACCGTGTATAATAAAAGGTCATTTCCCTTACGCATGTTTTACAACGATTGCACATGCTATACGCAGTAACGATAATCGCCACACGGTAAAAAGAAATAATTATTATATCATCGATCATACATAGCGAGCCATTACGCGTTTTTTTCCCCGGCGGCATGCGTAATTATAGTAAAATGCAGCATCCCATCGGCTCGGAGAGCGCTCGCATCGAACCGCCGGTGATGTCATTTTTGCGAATAGCTCTCGGCCCTCCCGCCGCGAGTGCGTTATTTCTATCGACAGTCGAAGTCGGGGCGATAAAGCGACGCCGACGCCGACGCCGACGCCGACGTTAGCCGAGGAGTTGCCATGCTCCTGCGACGGTGGCAGTGGCTTGGCGGCAGCGGCGGCAGCGGCCAGCGGCGGGGAGCGGAAGCGAAATTAGGACGTCGGACCTTGGAGCGTAACTCGCGGACCGCCGCTTCTCCTCCTCTGACCCACATACGTATATTTAGAACGCGCGATACGCAGCGCGCGAGTGTGCGTGCCGCGGCACTGTGTGCGTGCCGGGCCCGTGCACGCTGCCAGGGTCAGCGGAGCCGGGGGTAATGCCCTGCTCACACTATTGCAAGGCCACCAGGGCCGTAGCCGGGTCGATGTGCCGCACGCTTCCGCGTCTATTTATTTTTTGCGCGCGAATCCGATGCGGTCGGAGACGACGACGACCGCGTCCCTCTCTTCCTTCCGACGAGACCTGGAGCCGTTGCCGGGGATTTGGAGCGACGCTCCCGGCGCTCGTGCCGGATTACGTCGCGCCTTTCCCGGCTTTTTCCGGCTTTTCAATTCTTTCTGGCTCGCTCGCTTTCTGATTCGTCGAAATTATGTATTACCCGCGAGCTTAGCCCGCAAAACTCTATTATTTTTCTCGAGAATCGTCTGCAATATCAAATTATTCATAAACATTAACACACGAGAAATCGCCTGTGGCTTGCCGAAAATACGGCAGCACGTGTTTTGCTTCTTTACTTGATACACGTACGTACATGCAGCAATTGAAAATATATATCTTCTTCATTATTATTACTAAATACTGGAGACTGCTTCCAAGACAAACTAAGATTTTAGTATAAATAAAATATAGAGACAAAATGAAAAATCTTTTCAATATGCGTAGAATAAGTAAAAAATTCTAAAGAATTTTAAATTAAAACATAATTTTTTATTAGGTAAGTGCATGCGATCTACTTGTCTTTTTTCCATAAATTTGTCCCAAATCGTTCCAGTTGCGAATTTTACAGAGCTACGACAGCTTATTTCTTCCCAAGCACCGTTTACCTTCTACTTTGCCAGAATGATGGGTCCAAGAGTTTTTACAATTAATTTCATTACTAAAGAATATAACAAAGGCTCTCAATAATCTATCTGGCTTATTAATAACGTCCTGAAAGATTGAGTTAATTATGTTGCTGAATAAAATAGTAGTAGTAAGCGGCTCTGCTAGGGGAATATATCTAAATTTATCAGGTTATTGTTAAAGAAACTGTTCTATATTAAAAAATAACTTATAATAATGTATAAAGCATTCAAAATACTATGAATCGCTTAGCCGATCCGTAACGGTGGCTAGAAATCAACGGCGTCGCTTAATGGGGTCTATTTACTATGGAAAAGCATTTGAAATGCTAAAGAATATGTTATTCTAATAATAAACATAGTTATTCATGATGTGCTTCATAATTTGGTCGATATTTTGGACTTTTTATTAATTCTCAACGCACGTGTCACTAGTACGGTTTCGCTTTCACTTACATACGCGCGATGGTTTTTCGCGTTCACATCCAGTACGATGCGAGAAATAGATGTTTTTTGAAAGAGTTATTCGAGAAATATTAAAAACTTGGAGTCCTAAATAGACCCCATCACCACGGCTAGGTTAATAACATTGATTATTTTATCTTTTTTTTGAGCAAAATACATTATGCATCATTAAAAGTTAATTTATTTTGTACGCCAAATCTTAATAGTCTATCATATATTCGTGTTTATATTAATACGTACAGTATATGTTACGTTTCACTTTTCGTTTCATTCATTAAACATATTTTTTGCACAAAAAGTGTGATAATTAAACGATTCAACGTATATAAATGCAATTATTTGATATATAGCGCTGCCATATTATTCCAAGAAAGTGAGAAATGTTTTGGTTTAATCTAGGTGGACGTCAACGTCCGGCACCGGACATTATACTTAGAGGAGAAGGCGATAAATCATTCGGGATTTGCAGTTTATGACATATAAAACGATATATTACATTCAATGTTATATTAAACATAATATAATTGACTAAAAATCAACGGGACGATGTCGAGTATAAAAATAAAAATAAAACACAACGGAATGCACCATCGCGTGCATCGATGCAACGCGGCAAGGCCAATGTCAGCGGAAGGAAATATGCGATGCGATAACCCTCGAGCGGTTATGTGTATTTATGGACGCGCGCATGCGCATAAATAAACCATGCACATGCACTCGACACAAGATAAATCTATTTATACACCCGCCGTTGACTCATTGCACTTTACACACGCGATCCGGTCGCTCAGCTGATATTATGCAATCGGCACAATGCACTCGCCGCGTAAACAAATGCACGCGGTCGATACATTTATGGGTCAAGAGTGTAACGGTATCGCGAACGACGCTGCTCGTACAAACGACGCTGTTCATTGCTCGCGCTAAGAAACGATTTCGGCAAACGTAATGCCGCTTAAAGATTTAGAGGATGTGTCTTCATCTTATAATCATGTAACGGCCGTCCCCGGGCCTGATTTTCTTATGAAAGAGAAGTAATAAAACGTGTCGCTCGGATGGCAGGTATCACCCCACCCGACGAGGGTTGGGTTGCGCAAGCACGGCAGGTAACCCACCCATCCCACCGACGCCCGTTGCGATAGTGACGTACGGCGTCGAGCCTTTGAGACGTCTCGCCAACCCCCGCGCCGCCTTCCTTCTCCATCTTTTATTTCCGTCAACCGTTTAATATCCATTTCTTTTCCGTTCCCGTTCCACTTCATTGACTCGGCGGCGAAAGTGAATTTCGTCAGGAACCCGTTTGATCCGCGGCGTATCCCGTAAATGCCCATTTAATTGGCGAACCCGGACGATCGCGTCACAATCAATGGCCGTGACTCACAAAATTGCCATATTAAAATCGCACATATAGAGTAAATAAATTACCGCCATATAACATGGTCGAGGTGCATTGCGGGGGTCTCAATTTGTTTTACACGGAGACAATGGGTTCGAATATATAGCAGCGTGTTATTTATTAGTATGACAATTAGGGCTTATATTATTATAAAGAAGGAATGTTTTATTTAACATATAATTTATAGGAATCTTTGTGTTCCATATGACATAACGATGAGATATATCAACAACTATTTTACACTAATCTGAATCAGATAATAATATTCATATTATCTACACCTTCTTATCAATTAATTAACAAGTAATAATTCAAGTACGATGGATATGATGGATATAAATCTTTTACTATTCGAATAGAAGATAAATAATAATAAAATTTTACTAAATAAGAGATAATTTGTTAATACCTTTTTATTTAAATATGTATTCTTCTTCATTAAGAATGTTTCGTACGTGTGCGTTAAAGCTTATGAACTTTTTCGGATTCTCTCTCGATTGAGCAATGCGTAGAACTGCTACGAGGATACAAACTCTCTTTGATTTGATCTTGTCTCCGGGTTTCCGGCCATCATTAGTTTCTCCGGGTTGTCTTCTCCTATTCCTTCCGCGTATTCATGGAACTGTAGAATTCTCATCAGGTACATTTATAATGGATAGTCTATTGTTTAACACATTATTTCTTTTAAAAAATAATCTACATTCTTCTTTTTAGATTTTTATTAAAAAAAACTCTTCAAAGAACGAAAATTTCATTAAAATATCTATGAGACTTGTCCACAAAATAAGTTTCCCTGGGGCCGTTTAGAAAAACAAAACATAATTTCATGAAGATATTTATTGTAACATATACAGCATGTGTTCAGCTATTTTTTTAACATATTCGCCACTGGATTTGAGACATTTGTCATACTGTGAGGCCATTTTTTTAATAACCGTGTCGTAAAAGTCTCGGCTATCTTCATCACTTAAGGTATAGGAAAATATGAAAATCACTCCGAGTTAGGTCTGAGCTGTAGGATGGATGATTAAAAACATCCGAGCTGAACTCCTGCAGGAGATTTAATGTTAGCCAGCCCACTGTGCTGATTTTCGATCTGCGCTATTCTCTGTGCATTCAAAAACTTTATCTTTGATCGTACTACATAGTCGGCGGGAGTTGGAATGAGATCCTCCATCTTTAACATATTCGAGGACAGTCTTGCATATGCACTCATTTTTTTTGATTACGCGTGGGACACGAGGACATTTAGCAGATTTTCGTCCAAAGTTATCCACGTCGCCGAGTTAGAATAGAAATTGTCTTAATCCAACACGCATTTTTGGTTACTACCTCTCATTGGCCAGGTCATTTCTCTCATTGAGTCTCATTCGCGGAATTAGCAAGCTCTCGCTTAGACCGGTGATTCTTAACGGGGGTGCCAAAACCCACTTGGGGGCGTTTATATATTTTTAGCATTTAGGGGGTGCTGCAGGAGTTCGAGTGAGCGTTGTGTCGATATTATAAAATAAGGTATGCTCAATTGGTGCTTCACAAATCGATGAGTATGGTTATAAAAAATAATTTATTCCGTCAACTGTGTTAAGAAAATAATTGACTTGTCTTACATAGAGAAGTAAGATGGCTATCATGAGCTCCTGAACTCTTTAAACTCCTGAAACTTCAAGGACACGATATCAGCCTTATTAAAGCCAAAAGAGATGTACTGAGTTATATCAATAAACACAATTATTTAAAAATAATCTTTTTCGGCGAGAATATCACCATTTAAAGAAGATATGTTCAAGGATTCCGATTTGTAAACATACTGTTGCCATACTGACGCCCTTATCAATGATATGATAATACGATTCAAAGTCTTGCAGGAGCTTGTAATACCAACTTGGTTAAGTAATTCATTTTTTTTAGATGTAGAAATTTTATTGAGCTACAAAATGACTGTGAGGTCAAAATAATATTTAATCAATGTGATTTTGGGTTCGTTTTTGCCATCGATACCCTCTTCTGTAAAAAAAGTAAAATTATCCATCATATAGTGGCGGATTTACCTTTTGGCGCAATTGGCCCATAAATTCGATTCTTTCAATACGGTTAAGAAACACTGACTTAGACCAAGAAGGATTTATAACAATAAAATTAATTATTTAGATCATATTTATTATAGTCGAGCTCGTGCTTATTTCTTTTTCGCGTTAATCCGTTCGGTCGTTCAATTTCGGTTTGCAATTTATTCGGTAAAAAATAATTATTTGAGCGAGCTAGGACGCGCTACACCCCTGCGCGTTATGGATGTCAGATTATGTGGACTCAATGCGAGTGTGGGCCTCTGAAAAGTTGCGCGCGAATATTACAGCAGCACGCACACGCTCGCACTCGCCGTGCGCTTATCGCGCGCACACACTCGCACACACTTGCACACACTTGCACACACTTGCACACAGCCGCACGTCGCAGCTCACGCACGCCGCGCTGCACGGCGCTGCCATCCGGCGCAATAGGCGCAATTCACTTGCACGCGCCTTCTTCAACTGCGCAGCAATTTTTTTCCGCATCCAAAATAGCACAAGCAACAAATAAACGCCGAACGCTCTGGGAGTTAATTGAAGAAAAAATGCGGATGCACATCTGCGCGCAATTTATAAACTGGTGCTTTATCGCTTACATAATTTCGCAAAAAAAAATATGACACGTAATATTTTTGTCATATTTCTGCACATGTAACGCGTTATACAACAATTGCATAGCATTGTTTGTTGTAATATATTAAAAATAAAACGCAATCGATACCAAAATATTATTTTTTTTGCAGTTTTTATAGCATACAATCGTAAATTTTACAGTTTATTTAGGGTTTCAGAAGCATCAATAAAAACTATTTATTTTGAAATAAGACTGTCATAATTTCGGTATTGATATTAAGTTGTACAAATATTTATCAACTCATTTGATAATTTAAAGCAGTAAACATACAATAATAATGTGAGAAAGTAATGCAATGTAAAAATAACATGTAATGTAATAAAATCTAGTGCTGTCAAGTTTACAATTCGATACAATGCGATTAAATATCATTATTGTTATATTTTTTTTTTATATATAGGCTATTAATCCACTTTCCCTTATTTCTGAGAAACGTGACCATGTGCATGATTCCCCTTATGGAGAACTATGGACATGGTTTTCATGGGAATATATAGTGCAGTGGTTTTATATATTGATCGTCGTCAGCCTCCACCCCACCCCTCTGTTGACCAGCGTCACTCAGAATTCTTCGAAATGGTCTCCCATTCGAGTACTATCTGCGCTCAGTAGCGGTTAACTTGACAAACATATTACTCTTTTGACTCGAATCTCCTTAGATCCTCTCCATCAGTTACTACGCTGTAGTCAATGGAGGTCTACACTTGGTAGCTCCAGTGGAGGGGCGTCCTGTCCTTTTCCCTGGGTCTTTGAATGCAGGGGCGCGCCGTCCATATGACCAGGTCATGCGGTGCACACAGGCGCCATGAGTGGAAAAATATGAAATATTATTTGATTAAACTTTTTTATAATCGATTCTTTTTAATCCAGCAAAGTAGCGAAGAATCCTCTTGAGACATATATTCTATATATTCTTTTTAATAGTAAAATTTTGTGCATATAGCGGTCCTTGGAATTCTCAGAGGTTATTGCCAGCACCACATTTCAAATGCGTCCTGCTTAATCCAAGTCTCTACGTCTTAAGTACAAATTGTGAATACCAGACTCTGCACCAGATGTTTTTTTGTAAATATGCCTCTGTTTTTCAAAAATGTCGCCTTCTTATTTCTGGCTTACAATTTCTGTTACTCGTAAGTAGAGATCTGAGATAAATTAATTCTTGGATCCTCTACAAATCCGAAAGATCGGCGGATCTTGGACTTCATCTTTTCTCCTTCGTCGGATTCTTAGCTATTGATTTTTTGTTGTTTTTGCCACATCATGCTTAGTATCATCATGTCTTATCACTTATTACTAACATCTTAATTATTGCTGATTAAAAACTGATATTATAATTATATAAGGGATATGAATTGTATCGGGGAAGTTCAAGGGTTTTGTTTTTTAGCCTTCTTCTCAGTCTAATATTTTTTCAGGATTATATTGTGAATGGTTTGATATTGATTTATTTATGATAACTGATGGATTCTATCGGCTATTATCAGCTTGTGTGATGTGTTTTTTAGGGCAGATCTTTCTGATTTTCTTATGTACAAATTTGAACGAAACATGATTTTCCGTGTACATCAATCGAACATTGGCAATAAAAGATTTTCTCAAACAAATAGTCATTACTTTCCCGAATTTTTCAATATTCTGTCTTATAACTCCAACGGGAACGGCGTTATTCAATTTATTGTTATTTCTGCGTATATTTATGATACGAATGCATTTTTCAACAATGTTTCTTTTAAAAATAATGGCGTAAGTCATAAAAAAATCATCAAATAATTATCAGTAATAAATTTTCATCTCCATTGAGAAGGCTTCATGAGCCCGCAGTGAATTTTCATTGGCTCAATTAAATTTATTACGTCGTAATAGTAAAATATATCGTAACATCAACACAATTTTTCATATCCGAATATCTTCGCGCGTAAATAGTGGCGTTAAAAATAATATTGTAATAGATACGCCGTTCTATTATTTAGCTTGCAACTGCCAAATTATTTTTCTAGAAAAATGTCGCTTGCACATCATTATTTTTCTGTGCGATATCCGCGTTTAAAAATATCGCCGGTTGCGATTCTTAAACTATTATATATATTTATTTTTTTAAAAAGATAATAATTTATGCAGCCGCGTACAATAGTGCAAAAATATTATCAAGTATTACAAAATTCACATAACGAGCGTTACATATGGGCGACCTTCAGTACATACGGCACATGCATTGCGCGAAAACAGGAAGTTACGTAGTTTTGCGTCGACTGTGAACACGTGGCGCGCACGTTTTGTATGTGTATGTACGGCCCAGGCCATGGTGGGAAGATGGCATTTCGCTAATTGGCAATTACATCACTTATCGCGAATTCCGAATGCATGGATGCGGCTTCTTCGGCCCGGGGGAGCGTTCCGCCGAGGGGGGAACAGTCGTTCAATCTCGCAAAAGGAAACGCCAATGTCCACGTTACTTGTTGCAGTATACCGAATTGAAGGTCACGACTGCGATGAAACGTTCGCTTGGTCATAATTATTTTGTCTCGGCTCGAGGCCATCGCGGACCCAAATTCAAGACCATTCATCATGAGCGGGCGTTCAAGGCCCTATCGTTCTTCGATCTCTAGGAGCGAGATCAAACACCATCGATCCGCGCTTATGCGCTCGTCGTTCGCATCCTCGGCGATATACCCGAAAATAAATTTCAATAATCAAAGCAACAGTTAATATTAGAGGAAAAGAAATCGCTTTTTAATATCCATCATTATTTGAAACTGTTTACCATCTTCCTTGTAGTTTTGCAATAACTTTTTGAAAAAACTCTCCAGATTTGAATCGAAATACTCAATCAGTTATATTTCGAAAACGTTTTTCTTTTAAATAGTGCATTTGAAGAGATATCAATCAAAAGGAGCGAGGTCTGGGGAATATGAAGGGTGTGGCAGAACTTCCCAGCTTAACTCTTGAATTTTTTCTTGAGTCATTCTTGCTTTATAAGAGCGTCCAATATTTATTTATTTATTTATTTATTTATTTATTTATTTATTTATTTATTTAAAGACAATGCGTGATTGGCATTACAGAATGACCCAGTTCGCCAATCACGCATAACACATAATACGCATAACACGCATAACACATAATAAACATATATTACAATAAATTGAAGAAAAGAATTATAATATTTCATATAGGATATCAACAAAACGGCTATATTTGACATCGGATATATCCACATATTCGGCCAAATGGTTGAGCAAAGTAATAGCTCTGGCTACCGGAGAGTTCCTGAGTGAGCCTGTCCTCGCCTTTGGCGGAAGAAAAAGCACACGTGAACGGGTTCGATGGTAGTGAGGTGGCGCCCATAAGGACAATATCAATATCATATTAAACAATATCATATCATATTAAAAAAATATCATATAACAATATCATATTAAAAAAATATTCCCTTTTTGTTAACCCTTTTAGTGCGGGGCGCATGACGTACATGCGCATACAAATCGTGTCCAGGGTGCGGCCGCATGTTGTACATGTGCGATTCTTTAAAACTTTAACTTGTGTCGTTACATAAACTAGACCGAGTTAAGTGATGGTGTTTGTTTTAAAAATCAGCTAATAAATACAACATATCACAAGAAATTTATAGAAACCATGTAATATGTAAATATGAATAGTAACGATTCAAATCGCGCGTGGTGTCTCATTCAAATCTCCGCAGTAGTATCGGTGACGAATCTTGGCTCAGGGGTTGTTAAGGGTGTTCCACGTACATTATGTTCCACATACACGTGTACCGATGTAATGGTATAAGAAAATTGCATTTCGCATTTTTTATTTTGATTTGCATTCCCATTTTTTACTCACTTAATCTCTGTTTGAGCAATTGATATTTTGTTCGATTTATTACAAAAATAAATCGAATCGAGTTTATTTTTTTAGTTGAGATGGAAGAACATATCCTAATCAACATGAAAATTGTCTAATATAGCGGTAAACGGTGAATACAAATTTACCTCGCCAAAAAAATTATTTGGTCCAAAACGCCGCATTGAAAGGGTTAAACAAAACTGCACGTTTGATTTTTATTAATTAATAACCAGTCTTGTAGATAACATGCAAAATATTTCGATAATGTAAGTTAACCGCGCCTTAGCTAAGTCAGTAAGAGAATCTATACCTCTGAATGTTTTATAAAAATATTTATATAATTTATTTAATCTACCTAAAATAATATTAAAATTAACCAGTGTCGTGGTTTGACACTGGGGGGAATATTAGTCTGAGAGACTCATTCCCCTTGAATCTTTAGAATCTTTATATGGCTGAATGGCGTTTTGTTATCTTTATGATATGCCATCCATCCATCGTAATTAAATAAAAAAGAATTCATAATATTTCTTTTATATCGCACCAAATGCATAAAATAACTTCTCGAAAAGAAACTCATTGCTTTTTCGACTTATTTTTTCGTAAACGATTTGATTCTCATCTCCAGTTACAATTTGGTGTAAAAAGGATCGAATTCTTTGTCTCGAGAACAAAGAACTGCACGCGTTTTCCCGCTATTTTTTGTTATCTTCGGATAGTACGTGCGGAATCCAAAATTCCTATTCGGTTTGTTTTACCGATGCGTTGCAAATGTGACTGTTCAGTGGAGCATGGAGATTTGAGTCCCTGCGATAATTCCTCGATGGTTAATCGACAATCTGACATCTGATATATATGTCATCATCAAATTTAGAAGGTTATCCATTTATTTTCCGATTTCAACCTTTGAAACCTTAATTGGTATCTATGTGCTAACAGCATTTTACCATAAATGGCTTTTCTGGCATTCAAAACCCTAGTCGAAAAAAATAGTTATAACATTTTAAATCTTAAAAATAATTTGCATTTGATCGGTCATAAAATACGCGATTTCTTTCGGGTCCCTCTATTATTTTTCAAATCGATCGAAAAAAATATTTGAATGACAGTGCTTTTATTAAAAAAAATCACACGCACCACATTATTATGAATTGCTTCAATCATGATTATCTCGCGGATTAATCTTCTGTATTTTTTTGTCAAAAAATCAATCATTCACTGGAAATACGTTGAACGATTCGCTAACATCATCGCCGTTATATCAACGGAATTTTTCTTGGCCAAGTACAGAGATATCGGACGCTTTGTCGACTGACTTCGGGGCGAAGACAGCAATCCCAAAAATATCTGGATCATTAGTCGGTGCTGCGAAACCGCATGGATCGCGATAGATCGGCTATTCTTGATTTGGTCGCATGTCTCGCTAAAAAACTCTTTTGTTTCGCTCGGAGCCCACATATTTTTGCATGTGGGTTCGTTGACTTGGCTCTATTCCACGCTGAATGCCAATTTACATTTGATTCATATTTACATTTGTGTACGAATCCGAGGCGATATGCAAGACGGGATACGAGTATGGTAATGAATTAAATCATCCGAATGTCATTCGTCCATCTGGCGCGGCTCGGCGCAAGCAAGGCTGTTTGCACAATTAGATTCGCGATAATTGCGAAAAATCCACGATCTTGCGGGTACAAGTACCATTCAAACAATTTTAACAACGCATAAAAAAATGAAAAATCGAATCCATTGATGTTTCATTTGCGAAATGCGTTTAATTTATTTGGCGTGTCGTGTTTCGAGTTATTCTAACTATTCAAATGACCGTTGAATCGATGCGAAAATCTGCGTACCGGCACACCTCTACGACACGAATAAAAATTTCCAATAATAAAAATCCATAAATAAAAGATTCGTTCCTTGTACGCGTGTGGAAAAACTCGTGTTTCCAGTTTTGCGGATTCACCGCTATTGCGGAAAAAATATATTCAAACAAACACATATTTTTTGGACGGTGCACGTTTTTATTTTCGGTGAATGAAATATTCGACAGTTAATTACTAGTCTGTCGATGGTTTCATTAATTTTTGACAGTTGCCACTCTGCGGAGCCCGCTCTGCAAGAAACCCGTCGATGTGATTTTTTATTCAATTTGATTTCCGCCGCCAAATTCTGTTTCGTTCGTGATTTATATTCCTCACTGTGATAAATTATATCGTCAGCATTATGCTTATGTGTGTTGCTCGTCGAATTAAAAGAGTTAAACGAAACGCTTACTGTGCGTGCGCACATCATTTGTCAGCTAATGAAAAAAATTGAGTCTATCCCATATAGAGATGTCGGCGCTGGTCCATTTTTCATAGAGTCATTCATAAATAATTGCGTTATTGAATCTAAATTCCATTAACTTTTTACTATATACTTTTGATACGATCAGCTCTAATGAGACAATTGCATTAGCGAAATAATTATATTCGGCGCAAAACTATCACTTTCGATTGTAATTTTTTGATGATGCGACTGTCCAATGGAAGACTGGACATCAAATGGTTTGAATAACGTTTTAATCTTTGACGACAATGCCATTTCTTTTGATTAATATCAAGCTGAAGGCATATTATAGTTCAATTATGCTAGAATATAATAAATTATAGAATAAAACTCCTTTAGATAAAATTACAACTCTTCGGGGTTTCAAGAAAAAGCTCAGCGCTAAAAGTTTTTACTTCTAATAAGCCTGTCAGATTAAAGAAGTATAAAATAGACTATTAACCGATTCGTCATGGCGGCTCGAAAAATTACGTTTCACTCGCTTTTGGCATATCGTACCGCATGCGAGCGAGAAAACACATCGTGCCCGTGGAAACAGAAGGGAATATTGTTGTTTTTTATTATTTTTCGCAATTGCGTTCAATAAAAATCAATCGTTATTTATAATATTTATTCTTTACACTTTTTCAGACAAATGAAAAAAAATTGTGACTTGTAGGATTTATGTAGGGAATATTCAAAGAGTTATTCGAGAAAAATCGAAAACTTACGGTCCTAAATTGACCCACCCCATCGGCACGGCTAGGTAGAACTGATTTTTTTAGCGTGGTTATTAAATATATAGAATAATTAGATTAGAATATTTTCGAGATCCATAAAAATCCCGAGCGTTTTTATTAAACCTCATTAAAAGAGATTCCTGTTATTAAAAAATATAATGATACGACAGGTTTTTCACTTCAAATACATCCTTTTGCATTTTAAATGAACCCTTTTTCATTTCAAATGAACCCTTTTGCAAATCAAATTAACCGTTTTCATTTCAAATTAACCCTTTTGTATTTCAAATTAATCCCTTTTCAATAAAAATTTCAATAGAAAATGAAATGTAAAAGGGTTAATTTGAATAAAACGAATACACTGAGGTATTTAAAATTTATAATTTAAATCGCAGATAATTACAATAATTATTATAAAAATATAACTACAATTATTATTATTAGATTATTGTTTTTATAACTAATTATATAATAAAAGTGCTAAAGTCTACAGTTTAGTATATGTATTGTATTCAATTTTTGATTAATTTTAATTCATTACCTTGATATTATTCGTCTAAGGAAAATATTATATTTTTTTATGTGTAATATATTAATTCTTTTTGCGATTTTTCTATGTGATTAATTATAAAACTTGTATAACTGTTTAACTAAATAACTAAAAAATACAATACATACAGGCAATTCTCCTATAGCGCTCACTGCCATAGTGAAGCGTGTACGACAATCCCTCCTATAATGTTTAATCCGAGAGCGCCGTTTTCTACAGAACGCTAAATTTCAAGGTCAATTGCGAATGGCAATTTTGATATTATTTGGTCTTATCCCTTAAATTAGTGGTCACGTCCACAAGAAAATGAAATATAATAATTTATCTATAGTTTTCCTTTAGTTTTTTTCCTAAAAAGCTAGAATAAGAGTATAGAGTTGACCTGCTTAGACCCTACGTGGAATATCTCTAGATTTTTGTATTCTCCTCTTTTTTGTATAGCATTTTCAATATTATTATGCATATAATATTTTAATATTTAAAAAAATATTGACCCCAGTTTTATATTTCAAAAGGTTCATATTATATTTAAAAAAAAACCTTTATGATATCTTATTGAATCTCGAGTTTTATCCCATGTATTATCCAAATTCCGTTGCTAATCCCATGATATATTATTATTTTTACGATGTAAAGCATATTTCAATGAATTTGGACATATTCGCGCAAATGATATCCTATAACGAGTACTATTTTATATTTTATTACCATAAATGGACATAGACGGTCTTGGTTGTCAGCTCCCAAATATAAATGTACGTGCAGTGCGTATATCCAGTGTCCCGGCGGCGCGTGGAGAATCGAGGACAAGGTCGCTCGCTCAAGGTTAACAGGAATCCCGTCAAGGATTTTTCATCCCTTTTTTTTACAGCGTCGGCTTACACAAAAATATATCGTTTTCCAGGCAGAGTGCGCATTTTATTTCTATACGACGCATTTTCCGAAGGACTAACGATTCCAATCGCTATATATGTTTTTTTTTATGTCGATAAATTCCCGGGAAAAGTGTGGATACGCGGCGTAGCGTCTGACGGATGTAACATCACAACAGTAACGATAGCCACGTCTAATGCATTCGGCTAATTGTGTCCGTTTTTTGGCAGCGGCCATTGTTTTTGTACGCTTTTTTCCTACTCGATTTTCAGCGACTTGGCCGAGTTGTCTGTCGCATCCGCGGGGCACTCGTGGAGAGATAGTGGTCTCTCGACTTATCGCCTTCCTGTCAAGTTCAAGTGCGTTCAAGTTTTTAAATAGACTGCGCGATTTCACAGCTTTTCACCGGGGTTTTTCTTTTTAATTTATTAGGTCTGTGCGCATTTCGGGATATCGCAATTTTTCCGGGACAATAAACAACCCGAGTACCGGCGCCTATTATTTTTATCAATGATCCTTGGACGCTATTTTAACTTTTTTTTTATGTACACTGCGTAATTCATTTTTTTTCATGCAGTATAATGTAATCAGATCAATGGGTGTGTTTGAGCGTTAAATCGTTTCTACAACATCTGTTGTCGCAAGTAAGAATTTATATTCATCTGCCCATGTCCACGTGTAACCCAATTTTATAAGTTACTAACGCTCAGATGCAAAGAATCTTAGTGTGTTGTGACGCCTGATTATAAATATGAACATTTATTATGTGCTATTGAATAAACCTGTTTTATATTAGATTTTTCGTTAAATGTTCTCAGTGCTACGTATATTTAAACATTTATTTTTATCAGGTCGTTAATTATGAAATTTGTAGAGAAATAAACCTATTTTAAACAATTTTATTAATGTTTTATAAATAGAATGGAATGTTTTATAGCATCTTCGAGATTATATTGTTAATCTATTAAAAAGTTATTTAAATTTCGGATGAAGTGGTAGTCCGTAGGGACAAGATCTATTGAGCATTGTGGATGTAGGAGAAATTTCTAATAGTTTTTTCCACTGTCATTTGCGATGCTGACACTTCTTTGATTCAGTAATACATTTGGGGGTGCTGCGGAATATTAAAATATTAAATAATATGAACAATAATAAAACAAGTGACAAGCGGCACGTGGCTTAAAGAAGCTGTCTGCGCTACAGTGAATCAGTAGGACTACAACGAATTGCAGCGCGATATGGCGCTTAGCGGTGAGACCCCCCCCCCCGCATTTCATTACCGGCCCACATGCATCCAATACCCGACACTGGTAGCACTAACTAACAGATAGCGCTTTTGCGCTATATCGCGCGTAGAAACACTGCCTGCGTAGAGACCGACCATATTAATAAATACAATATATAAAAATATATTTTTCCTCAATTTGCTGGTGGTACTGCAAGCTCCGCAGTGTTTATGGACGAGCCGCCTCTGATTAAAGCCAATAAATCGAATATTTTAGACACATTATTCGGTGACGGAAGTATCGCCATCGACGTCTCATTATTTATGGAAAAGTGGGAGGCAAATAGTGGTTAGGCAGGAAAATTTTTTCGTAGTTTTGTAACTGCTACTGCTACTGAAGCAGTTGGTGGTTAATTAATATTGGAAAAACCACAAGTACTCAATAGATATGCTAAATTTATTAATAAACATCAATTTGTGATACCTGAAATTAAATGAATTTTATATTAACACTCAAGCATCCGCCGTTTTCAGGCGAAACTTACACCTAAACCCGCATCTTTTTATCTCTTGCGATTTTGCGTGGTTCTATAAAAAATGCTTAATAACTTTTTTCTTATTGTAGATAATTTGGTTAAAAAAGAAGTATTATACGTATAGTATACTTATATTAGATTATTAGAATATTTAGAAAGAAAGAAAATTTTTGAGCTGCGGAAATAATTATTTATTGTATTTTAGACGATAAAAAACAAATAGATATCTTTATGTAGTATGTAGGTAATTTTATCTTTGTAATAAAGGATGTGGACGGGTTGTGTCACATAAATATTTCAAAAAAGTTATTTTGTTGAATGGATAAACAAAAATCTAAATTAGTTACAGTCGATGTGTAAGTACTGGATAGTTTTCGATCCCAATAATCTATTATTTCATGGAGAACACGTTTCATGTGAACCCGCGTTAGTGCGGGAGCGGGTGTTTAACCGTTTACGAAAATTTCCGCACTAACGCGGGACCGGGTCCTTGAGTGTTAATTGATTGTATATTGCTTTTTTATTTATTTTTTAGACAATTCACAATTTAGACCGCAATTGGTAAGACTTACCGAGACTAAAAATAAGCTAAAAAAGGAAAAAATGATTTCTATTGAAATAAAATTGTGAAAAAAATCATCAGAGCAACTGTACTGAATCAATAATAATAATACTGGACATAAATCAAGGATTCGGAATTGCAGCATTTCAATAAATAAGGCAAATATGAATTCAGGTTTAAAGGATTCTCCGAGTTTGTAAAAAAAATGCAATTTCATGCATATCGTCATTGGTAATGAGAGCAGCGAATGAAGCCAATATATAAATTTATTAAAAAAAACCAATTGTTTTTATGTTTTCAAGCGAATTTTTTTGCGTTGATTTAATAAACCAATATTTTCGTTTTAACATATTTTTTGATATTTATTATTCAAGATATGTACATTTGTTTATTCAACTTTCACTGACGCGTCGATTTTTCTCTTTTCATACCGCATTTTCAAGCATCGTGGATAAATGTATATTATATATATGTAATTTTACAATTTACTTATGTGATGGAATGTTCTAATTTTGGCCATTTTTTTAAAATTTTCGATTCGATAATGACTTTATTATATTACTTTTGATTGCAATGTTCATTAGTGAATCAGATTCGTTTAAATCACCTAATGTAATCAAAAATATGCTACTAATTAATGGATGATAGATGTATTGATCAATACGTCGTGTATTGCAAAAAAATATTATCAATGATTGAACGGTTTTATTGATTACTTTATTAATGACTCGATATGCAGCATACATGCAACGATTATCATTGATAACAATTAATTATATTTTTTATTTATTATAAACGTATCTCCTCCACTAATCAACATTTATTATTAGACTAAGATTATTTTTTAATCTCTCCTCCCACAGCGCCAAGATAGAAACCATGCTATAGAAACCCGCCCTATAGAAGACTAAGCATGATAGATAGCCCAGTATTTTTTATTTAATTGAACTAAATCAATACATAAATTTATCTTGGGTGGCGCTTCATAGCATACCAGCGAATAATGAGAGCGACAATTGGTATGGGACTAAGGTTCAATGGGACTAAGACGAAATTCATGCCCTTGAAAAGACGAATTCTGGAACCCACGAGAGTCGAAGAGTACAGATTCGAGGCTGTTCAGAAATTCACATATTTCAACATATTACAACCAATTTGGAAGTACGAAGAAGAACCATGCTGGCAAACCGGTGCTACTTTGGTCTTCAATAGCATATTCGGTCGAGATTACTCTCAAAGAAGACTAAAGTCATGTAAAGCTCTACATGACCCTCAACAGGCGTGTCCTAACATACTGATCTGAATTTTGGGCTTTGAAAAAACAAGATTAGCAACAACTGAATATCCTGGAGAGGAGAATTCTGAAAATAATATTTCGAGTCGTATTCAATGACGGGGAATGTCGTATCCGAAGTAACGAGGAGCTGTAGCGACTATACTCGGATCTAAATCTGTCATCAGAGTGGCCACACTTCGGTAGGCCGGTCACGTGTTAAGGATGCGGGACAATCGGCCGGCAATAAGGCTTATGGTTAACAAGCCTTCCTGTCTCCTGAGGAAAGGAAGACCAAGGCTGAGTTGGTTATACTATGTGCGAAGGGACACTGCATTATTGAATCTTATCGGAAGATGAAACGACGTAACGGCAAACCGGATAAATTGAGAAGGGTGTTAGAGAAGAGTGTTAGACAGTTAAATTAAGAAGAGTCGAGTGTTTTCGTGCGTAGGTATTGGACGTGGCGGCGATGGCTGTTGGTACAATCATGGTTTCATAGATTCTACGGAGCTATGAGAAGCCAGGCCGCTATCCAGGCCAATTCGGGGACGTGTGTGCTACAGGAGGTGCCTGTAGCACTCGATCAGACCGTAAATTAAATGCGAATTGGCCCTAGCCTTGTCTGATTATTATTGTTACAATCCGCGCGTTGACATCATAAATTCCGGGCTTATGGCTGTCTACCTGACCCATATTAGAAGAGCCTAGATAACCTGGAAGACGACCGTCATAGTCCCGACGTCAGGGTTGGGACGAACGTGTCTCTGGTGGAGATCGCGTAGTGTCATTCAGGTAGCAAAGACCCGCCTCAGGGTTAGAAGGCCGCTTATGTTTGTTAGATGAGGCCAGGATACAATAGGATTGTTGCGCCCATGGTAATGATGATAATGAAATCAATACAGCAAACATTAAATATATTTTGTTTTCAAAATTAACGTTTTGTAGAAAATTATAAGCACTATAGGAGGGATTGCCGCACAAGCCGCTCTATAGCAGGGAGCGTTATATGAGAGTTGAGTGTTTTTTTATATATTATATAGATCCATGCGGATTCTAGAAATATGTTTGAGCAATTTATTTCAAAGGCCGGGGAACATTCGCGAAGATGTCAAAATTTCTTCTGGATTCCCGGGTCGTGCATTTTCGGTAATAAACGGCAATTATTGATATTCCACGATTTCTTCAGTCTGCACACGTCCGCGGCCAACACATTCAATTCACCGGCATCCTAAGGGCGCGCGTGCTCCACATAACGCTTTTTTTTCTCGTTCGCGGTAAAAATAAATTTATGTAAATGCGGCCATACGTTACACAATTCGGCGGGCCGATTGGTCCGATGCAATCGCACTCGCGGTTATCTGCGCGCTCGATCAACGTCAAAGGGTGTACCGTCGAAATGCGCTCCTTACATACAATTTTCGGCGAAATTCGCGTGCGAGTAATTAGAGGGGGCCGGCGAACGCCGGGAACGGGGAAGTAGCGATACGGGGAAGGTAATTACGCGGGGAAGGGTAGGGGGTGTGGGCGAATTGTCGGTGAAAAAAAAACTGTAAAAATGGCATCGGCGAGCTCGTACGGGTTGATTTGAATATCGCGTGTCCCGGGAGCGGCACGCCGCTCATTAGGCCGCAGGAACAGCCGCCGTCTTGTGCATTGGTCAATAGGAATGTTTACGTCACGAGGGCGCACGCAATCGATCGAGCGCAACCTTCAGACGCCCGGCCGGCCCCGCCCTGCTGCCTGCCGCCTGCCGCCTGCCGCCCGCCGCCGCCGCCGCATCCTCCTCCGCTCGTCTGATGGATGACTCCAAAACAAATACCGGCGAAACTGTGTCAAAACTACGTGCACGCTCCCCCTGCCGCCCCCATCGCCCCCACCGCCCCACGCCGCTCCGCCGACTCCTGTCGCTGCTGCTCTGGAAAACTCTTCTTTTGGCACAGTTTTATCTAACAAATGAGCCCACTTTTTGCAGAGTTGGAGCTTTTGCCCGTTTTTGTGTCTAATATTTTGAGGACACCGCCAAATACGGACCGGTAATGTCCATAGCTTTCGACGTCTGTTTATACGCAGTAGAAATCTAGATCATAAAGGTTAAAAGCAATACTTAAGAAGATTGCTTTCAATCTTTCAAACGTGCAAGCAAACGTATACAGTCAACCCTTCTATAGCGCTCCGTCCTATAGTACTGTAAAGGATGTGGAAGGATTCTTGAATCGGACCATGGCGAGCCTTTACTCTCGCCGGTGGATGAAATTCAAACCCAGTTTATAAAGTTAAACAATTCGACACATTTATTAAATAGAAAGAAATTGTTAAGAGGCAGCTGTTAGGTTGAGAAGTAAGCACGTGATCGTGCGACGTCCTGGTGCGCTCTATGTCGCGACCTCTGACAATGACGGCACTCTTGGCGGTCGAGAGTCCAGAGTGTCGATAGAGGCAACCTTCCTTGATGATCTTTAACGAGGAGCCGGCTGGGGGCTCAGGGGTCGGCAGTGTGCTCGACGTAGCATGCTAGGCTGTGTTCTCGAGTCGGAGGATGGTGAGATGGAGTCTGCGGACGGTTGACTGAGCCTGGTTGGCTGCGATGATTATAAGATCGGTGTCGGGAATAAATTGCCATACGAAGGACGAGAGGAGAGTCTCCAGAGTCGTCATGGCGAAGTTACGCAGGAGCGTGTTCACGCTGCAACTGCGGGAAGCGTGGTAGATTTCCAGAGACGTCGTGTATTGTTGCCAAGGCACAACACGACGTTGGTCCAAACACGTGGAATAACCACCACAGTACTTTCTTCTAGATCGTCGTTTTTACATATTTCGTAAATATGTTATACATTTCTGTGCGAACTAAAGGTCAAGGCCATTTGGTTGACAACAAAATATAACACGCGTGTGAACAGACCGAAAGTTATTTAAAATATGTATACGAAAAAGTCCCTAATATGAAGGTCGGTAATTGACTTAGTTTCGGGAAGCTTTCCATTGGAAATGTCCTTACCATGATGAAAAGATTGCAATTACGCAACAAGGTTAATACTAACTGGTCACGCCGGAACCCCTAGAAAAGAGGAAAGCGAATACTGAGACAAACCTTTTCTAGCAATGGTAGAAGATACTCGTCCAATGCCAGCGATGGCCAAGAGAAGGAAACCACTTTAAAAAAAAACATATATCAAGATGGCTTAGGCCACCGCGGTATGTACGTAAAAGAGGAGTCTTCACGCCATTCTGAGACCCCGATTTTCTAGGCCTCAACTACCATTCCAAACGCTCAGAGAGTGAGCGTTTTATGACCGGTAAAAGATAATGATGATATTAATTTATTTATTTAAATGGCCTTCTAACCCGAGGCGGGTCTTTGCCACTGGGAGACCACTACGCAATCTCCAACAGAGACGCGTCCAACTCAACCTTAAGGCCAGGATTACGCTGGATGTCCTCTAGGCTAGCTAAGCTCTTCGAGTACGGGTCAGGTCGCCAGCCATAAGCCCGGGATCCGAGCTGTCATCACGTAGATTGTAACAATAACAATCGGACGTGGCTAAGACCGAATCGTATTTACTTTACCGTCTGATCGGATGCTACGGACACTTCCGGTAGCACTTCCGTCGCCGAATCTGCACGTAGGGTGCATTTTCGTAGGATCTATGAAATCATGATGGTGCTCAACCACGATCGCAACCACGTCCAATACCGACACGCGACAACACTCGAAGATGAATCCAAAAATGATTGATGTATTTATTTCGTTCGATTTATAAATTTATTTTAAAAATAATATAAAGTAGTATATTATTCTATAGTACGGCTCTCTATAGCGTGTTCCATATCTCGGGTGGCCCGTATATCGGTCCATAACAACGTTGCCATTGAAGATAGTTCAAAGAATTATGAATAATTAGGATTTTGATGTAAAGGCGCCGACAGTTAGATTATAGGGTGGGGTCTAAAGATCTAAAAATAAATCACAATGTGTACCAAAACTTTTAGACGATTGCAGTCTTGGATTTAAGAAGTTGTTCCCACAAGATTCTGCTCTAGCACAGACTTGATGATATTTTTAAGCCATATTACCCCTGATATGTGATTTTTAATCTCATATGACTTCAATTCTCTTGATTTTTATTCTTGGATCACTAATAAGGCTAAGCTAGAAAAGCTAAACTACTACCCATCCGACACGTGCACTAAACCACGTGGCATTCCTCCCACCTGGGGCAACTCCTAAGGCCTTCACACCGTTTATAACAATTACGTTCCTAAAATGACGAACTCTAACCCCAACCCATAGTTCGTTCCAAGACTCACTCAACTAACCTCCACGTCAAACACTCCTCTCCCATCATCTGCCTTCCAAGAAGTGATACACGCCTCTGAGACCACCAAACTCATCAAGAACAAGTCCTCATGACCGTCCGAATGGTCTCCTAATCAGCAACACAGCAGTCTCCCTCCTTCCCGCATTCCTCATCGAAGCATCTATGATAACAACCGCTCGACGAAACCCCCAAATAATAAAGAAAAAAAAGGACGGCTAGTTTTAAGGCTGTGCCTTGCATAAGATCCATCTATAAAGCAGTACCATCTCTGTAGTACCATTCTTGAAGTTCTGTAAAAGCTTTATGGGTGTTGTAGCATCTTCTATATAGTTCTGATTTAATTCAATCGAGCTTCCACCTGTTTTGTCTTCTAGAAGTGGCTTTTTAACTAATCACTTATTTAAACAATAATTTATTTCTTACGAAGAACTAAAAACCGTGATGTTATAGCTAACATCTTGACATGTTTAATAAGAGATGATTACAGGCTTATTGACAGAATAATAAATTAAAAATAAATCAATGAAATAAAAATTGCAAAATGTGCTTGTATAAAAACTTGAAAGATATGAATATAGAATTTAACGATTTACCCGAATAATTTAAACGATCTAACAGTTGTTTCGATTGTATCATGCAATTTCCGGTAATATGCAAAAAAAATATTTTTCTAAACGTACATGATTTTATACAGTTACGCTGATTATCGATTACTTGGAAGTCGATAATTTCGCATGCAGCTGATATTTAAATATTTTTTGGCAACTCAATGATTATGTCAATAAAACACAATCAGATAAAAGTATAGCATTTACGTTGGAATGCGAACGTACGGCAGAATTGCGATTATCTGCGATTAGAGCTGTATCTTGCCGAACGTGTGTGCGTCTATTTACGAATTTTCCCATGAAGTCGTTCCTCCGCGAATCCTCTATCGCTAATTGGATACTGGCCCGACCCTTTTCTTTGTATACTATAATTTTAGACTGTCGTATAGTGTACGGGTTTCATTCAACTTTCAGCGGTTTGACATTCTACTGTGGGCCGACCAAATGTTTCCTAGGGTCGTTACATAAGCCAAATTGTTCAATGCCCTAATAATTTTATCATCTCTGGGTTATAACACACCAAACGAACTCCAATTACTTATCGATGCACGGAGAAAGCTAAATTCTTAATTTGCAATTACGCATTCAGAATTTAAAATCGCCGGGGGGAGATTGGGGTAATACGGCGCGCTGCCGTATTATAATTTATATTTTTACGGTAAAACCGAACGCTCTAATTTGTTAATCGTGTCCTAGTTTCCTCTACACGTGACTAATATATTCGGATTGTACAATTGCCCGATGTCCAAACGGATCATCGATATAAATGCAAATGTGCCGAGAGACTTTTTTGTCCGTGTCATCTCTAATACATATTAAATGAAATGATGCAGAAAATTTATTCATAGTCCCTCCCGTCCAAAATGTGGAGCTCCTAGTAACAGTTTATGCAACCGATAGCTTGTCGCCATCTCGAATGATTTTTCATCGTTGACAGGTTAATTTTTTCTTGTTCCCGAAAAAATCCTATCCCATTGCATATTTTTAAGAAATTTTAATCAGAGTTTTAAACGGTTTTCGCCAAAGATTTCGAACCCAATTCGTTCTGGATGACAAAACATGTTAACTCATGATTGCACAGTCTTAGTGCAGTGAATAGGAATTCCTTGAATAATTTTTTTTCTAGATTTTATTATTCATCGGCATGAATTTACATTTTTTTATTTAATTTTTCAATAATAAGAGTAGTGTTGTCGCGTGTCGCTATTGGACGTGCGGCGATGGCGGTTGGGTAGAATCATGGTTTCGTAGATTCTACGGAGCTGAAGAGCCAGGCCGCTATCCAGGCCAACTTGGTGACGTGTGTACTGCAGGACATTATTATTATTACAATCTGTGCGTTGACAGCTCGGCTCCCGGGCTTATGGCTGGCGACCTGACCCGTACTCAAAGAGCTTAGATAACCTGGAGGACAACCAGCGCAATCCTGGTTTCAGGGTTGAGTTGGACACGTCTCTGTTGGAGATCGCGTAGTGTCCTCCAGGTGGCAAAGGTCAAAAGGCCACTTAAATAATAAATATATCAAAATAATAATACGTACGTATACAACATTCAACCCTCCTATAACGCTGCCCGTAATAGAGCGGGGTGTGCGACACTCCCTCTTATAGTGCTTCATTCTACAGCGCCCTTTTCTATAAAACGATATTTTTTTTAAGATGAAATTACATATTACGTAAACATATAATACATTGCCGAAATAAAGGTCAATATTGTTTTGTTGACGTTAAAAATTAATTAAGGTCAACACTGTCTTCTTAAAGGGTTATACTTTTTTTACCGGTACACCTTTCTGGTCTTTACCATTGCATCGTCAATTCAAAGCTTGTTTAAAGCTTGTTTTGATCCTATTATCTGTATTTATCTCATGTCTTCTACTTTTTTTTGGAAAAAACAATAAGAATCCAACGATTTTATTGACTCTCAATATAAAAACTGCAGATTTTAATACACAAACGATGCAGAATATAGCATAAAGATTCAGAAATTTTCTTAATAGCGTCAACAAAACATCTTTCCTGTATTAAAAGGAAACCAACCGCGTCGTCCGAAGGGGGTATATGTACTATAGAAAATAGACCCCAAGCACTCCGTCTCAGTCATGATGTCATGACCGTGGACGGACGTTCTCCAGGTTATCTAAATGAATTATTCTAAGAATAAAAATAGTTATTTAGGATATGCTTCATAATTTAGTCGGTATTTTGGATTTATTAAATAATCAATATGACGCGTAAATGACACGCACACTCGACGATGTCTCGCGGTACGTTTTCTCGCGATACTCCCACTTGGATTAGATAGTGAAGGAACGTCTGTGGGGTCCTCATCTGAAAACAGAAAATTAAAAAATGCTTTTAAAGCAATTTTTATGTTCTTAGTACTTTGTCTTAGAACACAGATATCTTCATGCTTGTAAAAATCTTTCAGCATCACCGGTATCTCTTTTCTTAATCAGTTGTATTTTAAACTTTAATAGTTACGGTTTCCGCAAGTGAGTGTCTTTGAATCTGACATAGTTTCTGCGGAAAGAAATATGTTTTTTTCAATTTTTCAAAAATAAAAATCGGCGAAATAAATTAATTAGTTGACATATATTTTTTTGTTTCTATGTGAGTCATATAAATTGAACCATTTACTCCTTCGCTGTTTTTTTTAAGCAAAAAATAATCTTAATCTTATTTGTATATAAAAACTGCATATATACAGTAAGATATGTATGCACTTGACATTTTTTTGCACACACGTGCTATGCATCAGATTTGACATATATTTTTTAAGTGATTGATAAGAACATGAATTAAATTATCTTTTAATTATTATTCTCCTACAAGGTGATACCTAATCGAAGCGTAATTTTTCAGATGGATGTGGTTTTTCGGCGTAAAATAGCACCGTGCAGTGTGTAACTGAAAAGCCGACATTTCCATATTTCACTGCTGAAAAGCACACATATGGGTGCAGTACGTTTGGGGTCAGACAGGGTTCGGCGAAATATGACCCATGGGTCGCATCCGACCCGTCAATGATTTTGTACGACCCAGTGTTGAACAGCGAGGGAGTGTTGAGCATTTTTTCCTGGGCACACACGCAAAAGAATTATTGCCGAGAATGGATTTGCCTTTATTTATAACGGCAGAAGTAAAAGTCTAGTCCCAAATCCAATTCTTCTAAATGAATACATTTTTTTTCATTGTTTTTGTCATAAATTACAATACGGTTATGCGGTCAACACGCGCCATTTTTTCATATTATTACATGCGTTTTTATCATTTTATGAAAGGACACCGGACAAGAACCGCAATACGATATGGTGTAGAATGAATGAACGGATTCGGCGGTAACATATTGATATGAATGTTTTTTTCGCTTTAAAACACTCGCATTTAAATATATTTAATTGATTAATATACTCGTGTTCAGATAATATTGTCGATTTGTATCTCGATGATTTTTTTATGCATTTATCACTGCCCAATGCTTCGGAATGATAACGGCCGTTTTCTCATTTTCCGTGCGTCGCTTATAGGCGCCGTTGGTAATAACACCAAAACCCAACGACGCCAGTCCCGAGCTTAATCCGTGAAGTACGTCTCGCAATGGTCATCGTGAAATGGCGCGTGCGAAAAATGAATGCACACGTCGCAACAGTGCGTTTCCTGACGCTAAATTATGCAAAAATATACTGGATGCTGGTGCCTCCCATTCCACTCTCGGCCTTAATGGCACTTTTTGTCTCCTCCCGGTCATCCCGAGGCATTTGTACGCTCGAATGCTTTTTGTAGTCTATTTTTTTTTGGTTGTGGACTTTCGTTTTCGACGTGCGTGAGCCGTCCGAGCCGCTTCGATGACGTCCGGCGCCTGGGAAATGGAACGGAACTGCGTGTGACGTCACAATTTTGATGGATTAGACGGAATTGGGCTAAAATACTGGATACGTACATATACGGAGCGTAAATGATCGCCATATATGACATATAATTTAGTACATACATATATCATAAGGTTTGGTGAAAATATTTTCTGATCCAAATTTTTCAATTGTCCGACTAAAATTTTCAATAAAAACCCCTAATTTTTCTCTGTTGTTTGATAAGAGGTTATGGAAAAATGAGTCCTATTATCGCATATGAAAACAGAATATTATAAAAATTGATTGATAAACTTGGAAAATGTGCTCCTGATGAATATATAATAAATATATATTAATATCATATTAAAAAAATATTTTAAACAATGAATATTCGTAATTCAAGGCTACAGTATTACGAAAATTTTATGTTGAAAAGTAGGAATTTCTTTCTATAGTTATTTCTAAGATAATTTTTACGTTTTGTCATTTTTTAGCTCTTATTATATTTTTTTTTATATAGTAAGCTAGTTGAATGTTTAATTAATTTTAGTTGAAAATTAAAAGGTTTAATTCTTATCAGAATATTTTACGCCAAGTGTATTTACATAAAAGTGTATGTTTGCAAAATAAAAATATGCATATTTTGCTTATCAAAACAAGTATTTTATACTTGTTTTTATTATCAAAATCCATTTTTTTATAGGAAAACAAGTAAATGGTAATGTCATTCGTCCCGTTTATAGAATACTCTCTATCTTTTTCGTTTCCACTAGTAAGCCAACGTTACCATTGAATTTTTGCTCGGGCTCAGTGGAATATAACCTGGTTTTACACAGGGTTTAGAATCGTTATTTTTTCGTTATGGTTCTGTTTCAAATAAAAAATATTTACCGGTTCGGTTCCGAGGAAAATAACGGTTAATTTCAGTTTTCGGATCAGCTCTGATTATTTATTTTTATATGTAATTTGAATTATAAATATATTTTATACCAAGATTTAGAATATTTTTTACTTTCTTTTGGAATGAATAAAATATAATAATTGATACTTTATTAGAGAGTCTATAGGTCATTTTATCAGAATTTTTGGGAAAAAATGTCACCAGTTATTTTGATTTCTTTGAGCGATATAAAGCAGCTGCCTTTGAATTAAATTCCATGGGCACAAATAATATTTATGAAATGAGCATTTACCTAATTTTCGAGTTTATGAGTTGAAAAATATTTATTTAAAGAATAAATTAATCTGAAGGGATAAATCCATCTCGATTAAAATAGTAGTAATCAAAGAGGGTGAGAGTAGTCAATTGTCAACGGTTTTTTTTAATTATATACCGGTTTTCGGTCTGACCAAATTAGCTGTTTTTTTTGGTTTTTGATTCAGTTCTGGTTCGATGCTCTGGTTTTACATGTCAACATGTCTGGAGAATCTCCCGTCGTTCTCTCTGCTAGTGTTTATATAATAGTTGTGGAATAAAGTTATAACTGCATTCTTGAACCATATAGTTTTTCATGTTTTTTTTGTTGATTTGTATTTATTTGTTCCTAATAAATTTGGAAACCTAAGATCTAAAACAATGTATTCGTTTATATTATTTTAAAATTATTTAATTTGTTATTATTTTTATTTAATTGCAGATCTGGCGTGATTCGATAGAGGGGCATCAGAGGTTCTCCGAGGATGGCCGAAATAAATTAGAGCTCGCCCAAGAAAAGGCGAATTATAAGTGAGTACCATATTATATTGGTCCGTATCAGACCACGTGTTAGCTACGAAGCACTCGGCCCATTTTAATTTTCAATCGGTTATCTCTTCGACGTGGAGTTTGCGAAACGATCATGCAAATAATAGCCATTTAAGTAATTATTCACTGTTGTATTTTCTATTAGAAAGCTAAATTTATGTTTTCGATATTGCGTATTGACAACAAAACGCGTTACAATGTGAATGTATTGGCAATTGAAATTGTAACACGTCATTTGATCTCTAAAATATTTTAGTTACACAGTAAATTGTTATTAGAAAAATAGATGCGTCAGTATATTCGTATATAAATGCATTTTTGTTGCCTTTTTGCATGTAACTAAATCTCTGCATTCAATTTTTTTGCGAATACGATCTTTATTGATGCAAATTATCAACGTTTTAGTCTATATAACCGGTCAAAATAATCGTGTATACAATTCAACGGATGCATACCGGACATCTATTCCTCAACACAATCGGACTAGACGAAAATATGTTTGAATATTTTTGCAATACCAATATCAAAAATGGGTTGCGGATGTATCATGTGTCAAGATGTATGCTCCATTCAATTGTGACCCCAGCTAGAGATAACAAATAAAAAAATTCTTATCGTTTTACATATTGAATACATTTTCAAAGTATAGTATTTGATAATGACACATGTATAAATAATGTGAAAAAATAATAATAAAATAACGCGATACTTATCGCATTTCGCGGCTCGGCGAATAATTCGTGGTGAATTGGGCAATAACACGGCCGAGAGCACTGTTTACGTTGCGGAGATGACATACATTATCAGAGTACGGCCAAATGTTCGGCTTTTATGAATGAATTCAATGTCAGCGTCATAAAGCATAATAATTCATTACGAAAAATTGTCTCGTAATCGATTTCGAAACATTGAACTGTCTAACCCCGTTAATAGACTCAAAAAATATGTTTTTCTCTTAATATTTGATATTGCTCAAGTACGCAGTGTACGCATACTAATAAAATTAATTTAAATAATTATCTAATGTATAATGTTAGAATCGTTGATATAAATTATAGATTTTCGGTCCGTTTCAACTGAATTTATTCATAAAATGGTACAATGGTATTTAATCAATATATACGCATTAAATCAATAAACTTAGATATTTCTTATATTCCTTTCTACGACTTAATCCAAACCCTTAGCTGACTACCATTTTATTGGAAAAGTTTTCTCCTTGTCCAGAGCAATTTTTGCGCTTTTACCTTTTTTCGCAATCAGAAAAATATCTAGAACCTTAATTAACGGTTTTTTATATTTTTTAAAATAAGTCTTCTGCACAAAAAAATGTGGGTAATCGTCGTCTTTTTGGATTTATGATCAGAACACATTGCCCATTTCTTAAATTTATATCTAAAATGAGTCTCATCCAAGCGTCGATCTTCATTAGCTAGCTGAATCATGAATGGCTACACAAGGGTCTCCATGAAGTCTTCAAAAAGAACGGTTCTCACTCCATTTTTTTGGATGACATAATATGACGTTGCAAATCGGTGTACATATGGATTACTTTAGGTTTATCAAATAAAAAATCTTTCATATTATCGTCTGATGTGCTCTCCTTGATTTTCTTCTGAACCCATGATTCAGTCTGGTCTGGATAATAGATCTAATAAGAATTTAGAAACATAGCTTGTACGGGAATCTTATAGGACATATATATTTTATAGTCTATATCGTTTATTTGGGATCTCACAATTTCGATTTTTCTTAAATAACTCTTTTAATATACATCCTACATTTCATAAACATTTTGTATTTGTCTAAAAAAGTATAAATATAAGTATTATAAACAATCATTGACCTTTATTGCTTTCAATGGCCAAAAAAAATCATAACAACAATATCCGCTTCTGTTACCACGGCCGCGATGTTTTTTCTCGCTCGCATCCGATGTGCCGAGTGCGAGTGAAACTTTGTGATTGATACGTGTGGCTCAGTCTGCTCACTTACGCTTCATATTGATTGAAAAATCTAAAATATGAAACGTATAATGAATACCTTTATTCTTAGAATAATCCATTTTTAAAAAAAGGCATGACTTGAAATGGTTGTGGTCTATTTTCCATTATAAATAGACCCCTTCGGACGACGCTGTTGATTTCGAGTCGCCGTGACAGATCAGTTCAATTATATGTACTAAAAAAAAATCCTTTAAACCCCAGGGTATACTTATCTCTACGGAAAAAAAATATTCCAAGTCGAAATACTGCAGAAATATTTTGTTGAGGTAATTAGAATAAATTCTGGGTCATCTTGCTATATTCTGCACCGTTTGTATATTAGAATCTGCAGTTTCTAAATTGAGAGCCGTTTATTTCTAAATGTTTTTCCAAAAAAATGCATTTTTGAATAAAACTCTTATGACCAATAAATATGCTGTCACTATTTTGTATAAAATGGGTGGTTCGTTGTAAAATAACTGATCTTCTAGAATTCAATGATTGAAATTAAATAAATTAAATCAAAGTAAACTTAAACAGCTTCTGAAAAAATGATAATACTTACTTGATACTGGACCTGCCGGATACTTTTAAATGCCAAGTACGACTTGATACAGGATTGTAGCGGGTACATGTTAATAATTATTCTATGAAACGATAACTGAACATATTACGGTTTCATCCCTATAGTATTGGGAGAAATCGATCTTGCTTTCATCATTCATAAAAAGTTTCCTCCATCTTGCAGTAGTATTTTGTTGGATCATCGCAGTATTAATCAATATTGGTTTAGATCCTTGTTCGATAAATCATGACCATTAACCCATTCAAGAAGCATCACCTGTTTTATATGTTGCTGGAATGGCCTGCATCCATTAATCCAGCTTCTCTTATTTTTACTGCAGACGAAGTCCCTTTTTTCTGCATAAAACTTTGAATTCCGGCCAAAGGTTGTAATTTTAAATTGAGTTTTAAAAACATGTAATGGATTTATACAAAACGGTTAATAACTATTAAAAAATCTTGAATGAATCTTTTAAATAAATATTGTTTTTCATAATTTTTGGTCGTTAACGGGTTATTAGAAACAAATTACATTAAAAATTCATCTTCTCATGTGAAAATTAAAAAAAAAAGTCATGTAAAATTTAAAGGCTTGAAAATTAGCACTCGGCATTATTGCACATATGTATATTGCCTGAAATATACGTTTTCGATGTTTGTTCTCCTTCATTAGATCAAAAATATGAGAGCGTATAGTACCTCAATATAATTTATCTCGTATGGCTGTAGATTTTTTTGCCGTAAATATTATATAATGTGATTTCATGAATGAAATTCATATATGTATATTCGCCCACGCTTAGTTATTTACTATTAAATGCTAGCAAAAAATAAGCATACATTGTAAAATATATAGATAATGTCATACTTTGTTCATTCATTTTTTTTATCGATTGCACGTGTTGATCATGGTTTATGACATTCTTGACATCTCGTAATATATTTTAAATAATATATTCACTGTTTATGTATTGAGATCTTATCATGATTTTAATTGAATCATACGGTTAGAATAAATGAATTAAATTTCGCTGTGATTGAGTGTTGTCGAAAAGTATTAGTATCTTTCGCCGTGTCCTTATGTCGCGAATATTTTTTTTTATATATTTATTTGGATTTTTTTTTACAATAACAATTCGTGGTAATGCGAAATCACATGTTTTGCAACTCGTTGAGGAATAATTTTATAGGCATTCTCCGCTGTGGTAGGAAAATTAGAATGAAAAAAGAAGACTCGAGGTCAAGGGCAAAACCAGTTGTTGGCCACGAAACACGCCGAAAAAAAATATATTCTATTATTTTTTTAATGACACTGGACGACTACAGTTCTGACAGTTTAATTTTCGTTAAAAAATCCGGTTAAAATTGCCGTATATAGGGCAAAATAGTGAATTGCACACCGGGGAATATGTAGACCAAGATCTGTGCGTCGCTGCCATAGTTCGACCGTTGGTAAATAATTCGTCTGGGTCAAAAGACATGTAAATAACGCCCGTTTATCAGTTTTAAATGTGTGTAATTGCGAAAATATGCCGCTGAAAATTAAAAATACAATACCTCTGTAATTTTACGATATTTTTCTCGTCCGCGTCGCCAATATTCACAATAATATAATAATTTATCTCGCTGTGTATTTTTAATTGTACATAGTTCTTTGTGCCGTGATAACCGTTTCATATTTGCGGGAACAAAACACTCTGATGATTATTACAAATGTTAAATGTCATCCGTTCAATTAAAAAATAAATTGTTATCTAGAATTTGCGGTTGGTCCAAATTTGGTTTCGATTAGTACCAATTGTCTACATTGGCCGTAATGCGTCATAGTGATGCGTTTGAATGCATTCAATGATAAATTTATTCATATTGTGATATAATAGATGTGTGACCTTTGAATAATGCGGCAATTTTTTTTTCGGCGCTCGTCTATTATGCGAATGGCATGTATTTGCAGTTTTCTTTGCTTTATAATATTACACACCGAGACATTACGCAGAGTGTTTTTCTTCTTCGGAGCTGATTGTTGAAAAGTGTAAACATCGCAACTCCTAATGGGGCCGAGGGTCGGAGAAATGGTCGCTTTTTTCTTTCTCTCTCTCCTCCAGACCTCAGACAAATGAGCATTGTTCACGGCAATTTTTTTTTAAATCTTTTACGAGCCCGTTCCTAGACTCTCGACAAGTGTTTCGCTATTTCGCACTAAGCCTGATGGTGCAACAATTTGTTTTAATCGCGGTCCTTTAATATTTTAAACGTGAAACTTTAAGATGTTCCGTGCGAATTTGTTGCCATAACTTTCTTCAGTCAAAGTTTTGTACTTTGGTTAAAAGTCGTATTGCGAACCGTGTCAATAAAGTGAGATCACCATAGTCGGCAACTTCCTCTTCAAATTGCAATTTAAAATTATATAACGTTCAGGGTTGCGTGTGTCTCTATTTGAATAATATAACAATATATTATTACTGGATTTTTTTGCTTTATCATACTGTCAATAAATAGTTAAACTTTCTTTCGTTTCATGCAACTTCACAAATTATATCAAGAGTAAAATTATTAATAAAACAAAAATAAAATTAATTCTACCACAAAGTAGTAAAAAAGATTTAAAGCTACACTTCGTATAACGTTTTTATTTTATCTCATATATATCCTACACAAAGAAAACTTGAAAAATCTAAAGTTTGCTGAATATATGTAAGGTTTTCAATTGTGTGTTCTATTATTTTTTTAATCAAGAATACTAGAGGATTTGTCCAGAGATTTTTAATTCAATTCAATTCAGAGATAAGCTATACACCATTTTATTAATAGTATGTCTAGCTTGTTATATAATTTATTACTACAAAACATTGACTGCAGGAGAATAGCGATGTCATTATCTAAGATTAAAGTATATTTATTGCGATTGAATTCCAAGAATCGTTAGTTGGCTGAAAACCTGATTGTATAATATGGAAACTATACAACATTAAATATTATTATATTTTACTTATGTCTGAAAAATGTAATGTAGTAAATGTGTACGTTACCCTTTTTGTAGGACTACAAACATATTTTTTTTATTTGAGTGGTTTTATGCTGCCTTCATATTATTTTTAAGTTCGTCAGCTTTCGCTCGATCAGTATCACTTCAGAGCGAACTTTCTGGAAGGTGTTTTAGCAAACCTATTATAGTAGGATTGTTAATACCTTTTAACAACAACTTAAACCGTATATATTGTACAAGTATAATAATCCATTCTTCTTTTTTTTCGTGTACCTTGTCCATTTTTGAACACAGGCAATATACTGATCCTTATTTTTAACGATTTTTGGTGAGCTGTAACGTCGTGGTTCCAACATCTTCTTTTTTCCCAACCACCGTTTACCTTCTACTATTCCCTGGTGGATTTATTTACCTCTTGGTTTGCAAACGTGGACCATTTGGAGACCAAGATGGTCTGTAAACGGCCCACGAATGATGTGGCCAAAATACTCAATTTTACAGTAAGTACGCTCCTTGTGAAGAAGTTAAAGTACGGTATTTAACCAATCAATGCCTGAGTATTATTTTACCCGTGATATTATAATATTAAAACATGTGAAATACGAAGCGAAGGGTGGTCGCCATATTGTGTTTGGCGCTCTAAAATTAAAGGTACTGATGAATCCTGTTTAACCTTTTCCACGCTGGATATTTTTTGTCGAATCTACGTTCTACTCTCATTAACATCTATAGAAAGATCTGATGTTTTATTCAATAAAATAAATTTTTCTGATAAATAGAAAAAAACGTGGTTTAATTTTTTTGCTAAAAAATCTGTTGGGTCAATACGTCTGGCCCACAGAGTGTAAAGGGTTAAGAACACGTGCACAGAAGAATAATTCGTCAACAAATTTGGTGACAACTCTTCATCGTATTGTGAAAATGAATAATGTCAACATATAAGTGTCTATTTGGTTAATTTTATTACTGGAGGTGAAAAGTAGGTTACTAAATATTAATTTAAGCGACTGGGTGGGTCATAGGAAAAATTTTCAAACTATTGCCGAACTAAAAAAAATCAAATCGTTTCTTGTTTCGTTCTTCCATTTACAGCCGAAAGAATTTTACAAAGAAATTAAATTTAATTTTTAACAAAACAATTAATATTTGGTAATAGTTTATAAATAACTATCATATATCATGTAGCTAATAAGTTTATAACAACTTTCTCCTAAGAAATTTTTCACGTAACTGAACAATTAATTTTAAACTGACGTCACATGTTTATTATTTCTAACCTAATAACCTACTGATAATTTAGACATAACTATGAACAATAAGAATACAATGGTGGAAATGTGATACTAATTATAAGTGGTGAATTGTATCAATTTTAATGACCTGATATTTAGTACCATGTGCAGTGTTAGTTAAAAATGTTTATGTTTTACTAATGTTTTGATGTTTATGAGCTATGTGATGAAACAATGTTAACAAAAGCTTACGCTAACATCTGTCTATGGGCCTGGAAACTAGCGCATATAGATGAAGCAATAAAATTATTGCTGAAAATATTATTTCTCGCATATTATACGCTCTAACTATAACAGCAAACATTTCATCTTTATTATTTTACTAATTTTACATGAAAACTAAACACTTATGAATATTATGTATTCCTAGAATTTTCATATACTAGAATTAAAATGTGTATTTCGTGATTATTTTCGCTTGTTGCTTCAAATTTGGTACGTTTTAGACGTTGTTACATATATTTGATCCAGCGGATGCAACAATTTGCAACAGACGTTTTTTTGAATTCTTTAACATTGTTTGTGCATCACGACATCCCTGTCGGCGGATAAACAGAGTCGCATCGTGCACTGGTGGCATACTAATTGAAATGACACCACTTACATAAGCGACCTTGAGCCGGCTGTTTGTGAGCACGGCCACGGACAGCTGCAACGCTGCATTTTCCGGTGACGCCTCGAGCCGGCGACGACGCCCTACACATGCGAAGCCATGGCGCCGGTGACACAACGGCGCAATATTTGCGAAAGCTCGCGTAAGCTGCGAATTAATTAACGCACACGCACACCGCGCTCGTGCGTAGCTCTGTGCGGTGTTGACTGACTTTACGCGCGCGTTCACAACGCCTTTGAGCGATTTCCACAGCCGGGTAGCATAATAGGTGCGTCGGCGGAAATCTGGATTTCGCCAAGTTCCTCTGAAACCCCCCGCCCCCTCTCCCCGGAGGTGTATTCAAATACTTGGCGCCACGGAAGGGAACAAGGTGGAGAATCAAAGGAGATGTTTGGATAAATGGCGACTCGCCGAAATTGAACGTAGCAGAAAGGGCTGCAGAAGAATATCCGAGAACTTCACACTGCCGACGGAATTAATGGCGGATTGGCTTTATAAATTAAAGGTAAAGTTGGGGCGTTTTCTTTCGAGGCCGTTGCCAATTGTGCCGGTAAATTTCTCGGTTGATATTGGAAAAATATATACCGCAGTTGCTTGTATAAATATTACCTGGCCGATCGCGAGCTCAAAAATTCCAAAACATATTTATTTATTTAGGACAAAATTTGTTTTAAAATTAGTATTTTTATTAAAACATATTTTATAACGATTGTGCGAAAAGTAACAAAAATTAGTATTTTTATTAAAACATATTTTATAACGATTGTGCGAAAAGTAACAGGAAATTTAACCCATAGAATAAGAACTCGCATTTTCCCTTGAACTCACATTCACGGCGTACGTTTGATTTAACACAGATATATAGTTAAACCCCATTTTAACGTTTTTGAAGGAACTAATAAAAAAACACGTAAAAATGTTGACATTATGTATAATATTTTTTTTGCATAAAAAGCTCTTTCGATGCTATACATTGATTGAAATGTTACTTCTTATACGTCTATAATACTTGTAAAATATCTCTTAAGGCCCTCAATATGCCTTATAACATCTTAGAATCAGACATCAAACTTCACATTAATGTTCACATCATTTTGCAAGGGTTCCTCAAAAAATAGTTTTTAGCCATCAATGGCATTGTGCTCCGTTATGTTTTTTATTTCGACTTTCCGAAAACAATTTTCAATCGTCATTTTTTTAATTTCACTTCACTCCTTTCAGTATTGCTTTTAAAATAGACAACAATATTTTAAACTTCTGTACAAAATTGTTTGCGTTAATAATGGTTGAAGTGCGGATTATTACAAAGTCAATTTCAGTCAGGGTTAATCAGAGAAAGGAAGGAACATGAAGGGCAGCTGCTCCGGACTTCGCAATAAGGGGCCTTAATATTGCGATTAAAATATAGAGAATAGTGAAAAAGAACTTAAATTAATCGATCCGTCACGGCGGCTCGAAAACAACCCCGTTGTCCGAAGGGGGTCTATTTATAATAGAAAAGAGACCCCAAGCATATCATTTCAATGTTTTTAAATGAATTATTCTTAGAGTTTGAATAGATATTCATGATTTGCTTCATAATTTGGTCGATGTTTTGGTTTTTTCTACTAATCTATATGACGCGTAAATGACACGCACACTCAGCGATGTCACGCCCCAGACTGAGGACACGACGTCGACTATCGCGACCCACCGAGAAAAAACATCGCGCCCGTGACAACAAAATCGAATATTGTTGTACCATTTTCGGAATGATTATTAATAATATTTATTTTTTAGATTTTTTTAGACAAATACAAAATGTTTGTGACATATAGGATTTGTATTAAAAGAGTTTTATTCGAAAAACTTGGGGTCTCAAATAGATGCCACAGCTAGGTTAAAACTAACCCAAAGACAGAAATTAGGACAAGTAAAAAGAATCAAAAATATTTTTTCTCCTTTTTTTAAATTTTTAAAGGCTTCTAAAATGGTTGCCTTAGTTCCTCACGTTCTCTATTAAACATTTAAATATTTCAGACGTAAATTACAGAAAATTAAAACGTAATAAATGTATTAAAATAAAACTAGACTGTAGAAATTGTACGCAAACAGCGGAAAAACGTAAATTCCGGGCACGTAAAAATGGGATTCTACTGTATTATCATTTTTATGTAAGAAAATCGTTTTAAGTTTTTGAAAATTTATGAATCGATAATAAATTTTCATTCTTGCATCACTAGACGATCTAGATAGTTTTTCATCAGGCTAATTACAGAATTAGCTTGATTTTATAATCAACGACTAACTGTTCTAATATAATATTACAAATTTTCATAGACTAATAAAATTCATAATAATTTGAAAGCTAATTAAAAATTTACGTAGCTAGCAAAGTCATACTCTAAATTATTTTTTCTTTTAAATTTTCGTGATATCGGTAAATTTTCAAGCTTGAAACCTTGTTTAGAATTTGGGTCATTAGCAAGATAATTAAATTGAATCTGATAATCAAATTATATTATATTGGTAACGAGAGACGAATGTCGTTGTTCATATGCAATATATTTATTTGTTTAGTTCTTCGCGTTTCTATTTCCATCGCATCGATATAAAACCGTGGATTGAGACGTGAAAATCCGGAATTTCCCATACTCGAGCGCTGATATCGTTTGCTTCTGAGTGGTTCGCCAGCGATTTAGCTAGAGCCGCTAATGCATCGCCGGTATTACGTCGTCGGCACAAGCAGGCATCGTTCCAAGCGGGCCGGGTCGTCTGGACGCTTGCGTCTTCCCGAATACGCATTTTCCTGTTACACAAGTCTGCACGCGACAACAAGTCACAGCTCCAGAGCCGCATCGGCCGAAATAGCTTGCAGATACATAGTCCCCGCCTACGCTACGTGATCGGCGGCCTTGTTTATTATTTTGTTGTGCTGGCGCAGCGCATTTTTTCTGCTATCCCGCTCTCGAACGATCTGCAGAGTTGGCCGTGCAAATTTTCGTTTGTTAATTTGCAGCGGGTCGTTCACCCATAGTCGGCGTCGTTGCCATATTACTATCTGCGATCGCCGTTGATAAAAATAATTTGCTGTGTAAGTGACACTGCTGCTGGTCGCGTTGAGCGTCGTCTTGCTTGTCCGTCTTCGGGTGCAGGGCGCCTCCGGAGTCGCCGGTCGAGCCGCCTCGCCATCCATGTACGCTTAGCCGAGTGACCTACATACCGTCGAGCAGTATGTCGGTTTCCAGCTAACGTAAATCATACGTAATGGCCATTTGTCAGCCGGCCGTAAATGTACGAATTGCCAAAAATTTGCATCTGGCTCCAGGATACATCTCAATCAAGCGTCAGTCAAAATAGCCTTGATCTAATGGCGGAACCGAATTAGCAATCCACTCTATGCGATGTATAATATAATACATTGTAGAGTCTATCAAAACATACAAATAACTCAATCTGTTGACATGGTTTAATATAATTTATTAGTCTGGCTATAATCATTGAGATCATTTTGCATTTACCGCTTTTCATTATTTATTTGTACAGGACCCTCCATGTTCGTCATAAATCCGCTTATAAAAGATTGATAAATTTACACAAATATATTTTTAACTAAATTAGTTTATTATCATTTTAAAAAAATGCTACATGAATGAATACTTTTTTGTTAAAACCTAAACTCTATTATGCTGAGTACTGAGACTATGGTTGATGGATAGGCTTGTCTAATGTTGCATGTTTCTGTTTTTTTTAAACATTCCTAAAGTAATAATATTATCGTTGTATACATTTATGCTCTATCTAGTTCAGTGCTTCCCAATTACTTTCATGTCACGGCCCCCTAAATCTGAAAGAATTAATGCGGCCCCCCGCCCAAAAAAATATATTTTATAGTTTTTTTAAGATTATTTGCCAATAATTATTACTATTATAATACACATATTTATATTCAGCACAAAATCGTTTTAAAACGTTTCCGCGAGATAGCCATCGTACTTCACTATGATACAGTAAAACTCAGTGCACTGAATACATCTCTTTGCACAGAATGCTAAATAATCTTGTTTCTAATTTATTCCTATTTGTCATTATTTTTTTCTTTTTTATTATTATTTATTCTGATTTTATTATTATTTATTCTTATTTTTTTCTTTTTTTTTCTTATTTTATTATTATTTTTTCTTATTTTTTACTTATTTATTCTCATTTTATTAATTTTTTTTCTTATTTATTCTGATTTTATTATTATTTATTCTTATTGATGAATTCTTCATTAATATCTTAAATATTTTTTTTAAATGGATTAATCTATTCCTTTTGTTGTTGAAAGTTCCCGACAGAAAAGCGCATGCGCTTTACATTATCTTCCTCGGTGCATATAACATGTTTTCATATGTAAGCACATTTTAACAGACTTATATATATACATTCCTTAACTATGCTATGTAAAAAAATATTCATAAATGAATATTTGTACTCTGTACTGAGTATTTTCGCGGTCTCCGCGAGAAATCCTGCGACCCCCCAGAGTGCTGCGGCCCATAATTTGGGAAGCACTGCTCTAGTTGATTAAAGCTACATTGGTTCCAGATTTTGACAATAATTACATATTAAAAAAAAATATTTAATTGTATTTTATATATTATATATTTATAGCATTATCGAAAAAATCGTTTTTTTACATATATTTTATTTCTAAATAATAGTAATTCTTATATATTATTTTTATACAGTTAAACTAACCCCACTAACACTAAAATCGGGACCCTGTTATTTGGAATCGTGTAATTGGGGGAATGAAGCCGTCCGGCTGTGTGCGTATAGCCTGGCACGTGTTGAATACACATACGCTAGCCAACGTTTGACTGTATGTAAATACGACCGCGCAATTGGGGAATTTGCGGCGAATATTTAAACTCAGCGCGTAATTCGGGGTAGTGTAATTAGGGGTTCCGCTGTAATGATGATTTTTATAACCTGATTTTCTTATTTTGTGCAAAAGTATATTGTACCTGTTTTCCCATCTGATTTTTTTCTCTTAGAATAAACAAGACAATATTAATGGTTTCCATGGGAGATAGAATTTTTCTTGTTCTTAGCATCGTGACTATTTTTTGGTCATACCAAGCCAGTGCATGAGAGTTTTATTTTCGTGGAGCGATTTTTTCACTTTGGATAATTTAGGTTTTTTTATCTAATCGGGTAGTTTCTTTTTGTTAGTCGTGATAAAATTCGGTTTGAATGAAAAAAATCGAAATATATTAAATTCCTAGACTCGTCCAATTATCGCAATTTATTTTTGTCATGTGAGTACACTTGTCCTGGACGTATCTTGACATTTACAGCCAAATTCGATACTTATATTATACAACATTTTGTGCATTTTAGTGTGCTCGTAAATTCATTACTCGTGGAAAAAGTCTGAATATGTGGAAAAAAAACAACATCTTTATAATTCTTTAATCTTTTTATTTGCTGGACATGACCTCCCTGCAAGTATTTTTTTCTAAAAGATAAATAAAAATCAAAACGATGGCATTTTGATAAAAATCAAGTTGAAACAAATTAATATAGAAAAAAGAGATTTGGGCTTTTGTTAATATATCGACCCTGCCAAGCAATCTTGATGTTTTCCGAAAAATTAAACTTTTTGGGGGAATCAAAAACTTACAGCATTTATCGTACATTTCGTATTTTTTTTATATACAGCAAAATAGATTTCCAGCGTTGATATAACTAAAATGTCGAGTTGAACTCGACATAAGACCCACCAGAAAAAAATGATGTTGAGTCAGACTGGATATATCGACACATTGCCAAGGGTTAATGTCAACAAAGGTAAATTTTGTTTTTTTTTATATGTCGTAAATTATTTTTCACGCTTATTTACCATGTTTGCTACTTTCTTGTTTAAAATCCATGGAGCAGCCCAGACATACAGTTTTATTAACAATAGGTTGTCCACTTTTAGTCGAATTAATGAGGAACTCTCATATTTTTTTTACAAATTTATTAAAAGAAATATTCATTGGGAAAATGAATAAGAAGCATCTAATATTCGATTTAAACAAAGACATTTTTAAAAATTAAATAAAAAATTCTGATTCAAGTTGTTTGCTAAAAATCCTTTAGGCTAATTCGTTTGGCCCACAGAGTGGAAAAGGTTAAAGATGGCGTAATGGTGATACAAACATTCGTTCAAACTAGTATTTAATAAAAGCTCGTAGACCTACGAATCCAAGAAAAACTGTTTTTCTTTTAGTATTCCACATCACGTTTAAGTAACATTATTTTTCTAGTGTAGTAAATTCGCAATGATTTAAATTTTGTAGTCACAACTAGGGTCTTTTTTAGTCACTTTTCGAATGATGCTTCTACCTATTGATGATTTTCTGGTCTGACACAATTTTTCCCGTAAACGAAATACGATAAATATCCAATCGGACGAATAGAAAGGTTTCGCTACGCTTCGAAATTGTATTATAAATAAATTAACAATATCGCCAGATGTTATTATAATGCCATATGTCTTGATCCAGATCATTGACATCTCGTAACACTTGTATTATACTGGATCATTGACATTTAAACCTTGTCAACACGGAGAACATTACAGCAGCATCATTTCTCAGTGAAATAATCGTATGCATAATTTAATAATTCATTTAGTGTCTGAATAATAAAATAATACGTATTTTAATTTCATGCAAATTTTGTATTATAAATATAAATGAATGGTTTGGCATCGAGTTTCTCGAACATAACAATATCATTAGTGGTTATGCGCCGATTATAAATATTTTTAACGTACATTGAGCAGATTGTTTGAAGATTAAATTATTATTAAGAAAAGGGCTCTGCGCTATAGACGTTCGTTCTATTGTTGTGCGTAGATGACTCGCAACATGTTACCTGTTACATTATGTAAGGCGCCTAGAGCTTCACGTAGCTCTTCTGGAGATGATGTGAAAGAACGTGTTTGGATTTTTTAAGGCAGGACCATAAAAACTGCACACCATTTCAAAGGGAAATTTTTTTATGCGGCGTACCTCCTCGGATGATGGCGCTATTATTATCTAGTATATCTACAACGTGCTGAAATATTCCTCGATATCTGCATTGATTTATTGAAATAATTATTGGATGGAGTTGTTCAACTCGTTGCCGAATATTTATTGTCTACACATGCACGAGATGTAGCGTTCTTTCTTCGTTATTGGTATAGATAGATGGTGTGGAGAAGTGTGCCACCGACACCCTTCCGAGTGTTCCTTTTGTGTTATTCCGTGACGCAATGAATTAATATTATACGTACGTCCATTTTCCCGTGGCCCGGTCCAAAGTGTACGCACTTATTCGCAAATGGTGCCGATGCTTTTTCAGTACAATGGAAAAAATAAACTTTTTGCGCTTTACAAGACCTTGGATGTGTATCTTTATTGTTGCCATGTGCAAAAAACGTAGATGGCGCCATAAACAAGACTTACGATATCACTGAAATATATTCGACGGTGCGAACTGCGATCTGCATCTGCGTGTATCACAATTATTATTATTTTATTCTCTGACGATTGTTTGATGAGGGCGGTAAATTTTTCATCTCACATCGCGTACAGTCGCCGCATTAGTGTAATGAAACTGCATTATGTTTTACGAGCAGCCACGGGTGCTTTACTTTGATGCCGAAATTTGAAAGTAAATTACAACACATCAAATTTAAGGGCGAAAGTTTGCAAGTTGCACGTAGTTTTAAATTAAATTTTGCGGTAATATTGTTTCAGACAGCCTCGTGTTTGATGTGCGATTGATCATTTTTAGGACAATATAATATATTAATATCGTTAATTACAATTATTAATATAATACACTGGCAGTTCATTATTAAAATATATATTTTTTGTTAAACATATTAATATGAAATGTTGGCTTTGATAAGAGTGGTATGAAAACAAACAAGTTTCGGTTCAAAACATCATAATTATTAAAAAATATAAAAAATATTATGATAAACTGTATAATTTATTAATCTATGCTGAATTTAACATTGATGATCAAAAAAAAATGATTTATTCGTTTACAGAATCGAGTAAAATCATTTTTTATTTGACGATGGAAAAAGGGCATGACAGAAACATTGCAAAGCATTATTCGCCCATATCCATTCATGCCTCATATAGCCCCAAAATTAGTCCCATGCTATAAAAACCCGCCCTATAGAAGACCTAGACACCAATTTTTCCATCCACATATTTTAAATGACCTTGTTATATTTTTAATTTGATCACGCTTGTGTTTATTACGCAATGCAATGTATTATTTACGAAATATGTAATTTGACCTTAAGCATTTAGCGTTTCCACCCTCTATAGTAGGGCGCTGTAGGAGAGATGGCCGTATAAAGGTTTTCCGTATAAAGGTTATCCGAGTACTAACTTAACTCAATCGCAGTTTACTTACGTTATCACACCTGATTGTTTGTTACTTAGAACGCATAACACTAATTTTAAAATCTAATGCTAATTTATGATTAGAATTAAATATACGTTGTATGGATCAATAAGTAAGCAAAATTTTCCATCTAATTAGATTTTTTTCCGTTTAACCTTGTACGATTTGCCTAATTTTGCATTAAAATCGTATTTTTATGTATTACGTTGTCTGAAGAACAGTGCGATACATCATGGAGACATTTCTAATTTTAAAGTGCATTATTTAAAAATAAGTTTGGCACAGACAATTGCTGCAATAGAACAAAAACAGACATTCATAGTATTTAACAATTCAATTACAATGATAAAAAAAATTCTAGAAGTAAATGCAAAAGCTCTTAAGCTTAATTATCTATTTTAATTTAAGAATGCAATGAACAATTTTATCTATTTGAAAGTATTTTGAAGTATATTTAAAACTTGCTAATGAGTACCCAATGGAAATACATAAGCACCATTCCACGATATAAAAACCCGCCCTATAGAAAACTAGTCACTATTCAAAATTTAAGATTGGACTTTTTTTATTTGTTTCTTGTAAATTGAACAAAATCAATAAGCAAACATTTACACTTTTTTTTAATAAACTACTTATATTTTTTTGCCAATCAAAGAGCATTGTATTGTATTGCATATTAACGGCGAAGAAAACACTATAGGGGGGACTGACGCAGACGCTGCTGGTTATAGGATTGACGGTACATGAACAAATCGTTATAGAGGAAGCGAAAGAAAAAAAAGTAAAATATTATAATAAATAATGATAAAAACTTGCATTAGAAAAAATCAAAAATAAAATGAAAATGCAAAATCTCTGATGAATTAGATAAAGATTTTTAAACGATCCGCCACGGTGGTTCGAAACCATCGGTGTAGCCCGAAGGGGGTCTAATTACAATGGAAAATATAGACCCCAAGCATTTCAAGTTAAGATATTGATGTATTCGTCATCAATGCCCGGCCCCAGACTGAGGCACGATGTCGTCTTAAAGTTCTTGTCGTAAATGTCACTAGTACGGTTTCACTCGCATTTGCACATCATACCGGATGCAAGCGAGAAAAAACATCGCGCCCGTGCCAATAAACTGCTTTGTCCGAAGCGGGTTCTATTTATAATAGAAAATAGTCCCCAAGCATTCCAAGTTAAGATAATGATAAATTCTCAGTCAATATCTTGCAATTTTTTTAAAAAAATGGGTTATTCAAAAATAAAAATATTATTCATGGTATGCTTCATAATCTGGATTTTTTAACTAATCATTATGTCTCGTATATGTCCCGTCACAGACTGATGACACGCCGTAGTCCTAGACTGCCAGATTCTCACTCTACGAGATATATGTTATTGGTATACGTTTCACACGCACTTGACACATCGTACCGGATGCAAGCGAAAAAAATATCACGCTCGTAACAACAGAAGCAAATATTATTATATATTTTAAATTTACATATATTATTAGTATTTACATTAAAAGAGTTATTCGGGAAAAATTTAGGACCCAAATAGACGTCTATGCTAATTAATATACTCGTGTATAAATAATATTTGTGTAACTCATCATTGAGTTTTTTATTATAACCTTTTTAAACGAAGTTCTATGCCATGTTTTTGTTGTATTTAAAAAAAATACGGTGAAAATACCCCATGTTTTGACCCCAAAAAATTAAAAATGCGAGAGGGGGATGGAGTGTAAAAATCACATTCACTCTTTGACTCATTTAGAATTCCTCGGAAGTACGTATCTTAGTTCAACCGCAGGTAACTACGAAATCATAACAGATTGCAGTTAACTGTGACCGATCATGCTAGTACAAATATTAATATATTCAGTACTAGCCTCTTGTGATATATAGAACATATCTGTTTTATGAAGATGTAAATTAGATAAATCTACAAAGTTTTATTTTTGTAATTGTATGAATAAAACAAAGTTTTTTTGCCTTATTTTCTATTATCGATGCGATGAAAAAAAACGACGAACATTCAGGAAAAATTGGACACGTTCCTAAAAAATTCAGGATTGAGACGTGGATTTTTAATAAAAATTGTATTGTATTTTTATTTCGCATGATAAATACTTACATTGCATATCTAATCGTGTCATTTTTTTTCAATAATTATGTAATTATTTTTTAATGCAAATTTTGTATAAATATATCGAAATATATAATGAATTATAAGAGTAAATTTTTTCTGTGGAAAAAATATTTTTGGTAAATTCCATTGTGACAGCCCTGCACGTGTAAACGAGCAAACTATTTTTAAATGCAATTCGTGTATTTTTTTGCACGTGAGCGCGTAATGAGCGCCGCTGCGCCCGTCTGCAGCTAGTCACTTTTTTCTCAGCTGGTCACACTGGCCCCGAATGCGGTGGTTGCGCCTTGCACAGCCTGCACGGTTACATCATTCCGGCAGAATGCAAGGTTTTTTGCAGCAAGCCGGTCGCATTTATTCAGCGGCGCTGTTGTGTTTGACGCCCGTTTTTTTTGCCGACCGCCATGACGTCGCTGCCGTTTCGTACGATCTTGAACTTTGGCAAGAATGAATCCGATGCACGCTGCCTTGAGCTTTCTGCTATTTCCGTCGCAATTTTTTTCTGCACGCGACCATCTTCGGGCATATCTGCAGCCGCGGCGTGCACCGCGGTGCCGGTTTTTTTGCTGTTGTTGTTGCCGATGGTGGCTATTGCGCGCATCCAGCGCTGGTATAAGTTTCCTTTTCGTTCGTGATGAATACAAATTGCATGAGTTTGGTTTTTTTCTACTACATCTAGCCGCTCTGGTGGCAGGTTCATTATAATGCGAGTTGATTGCAAAAGTCAAGGTTGGGTTTTTTCAATAGGGGGCCATGGTGTGTTATTGAGATTTGCATGTCTTTGTTCCCGTGCAGAAGTTCAATCACTCTTATGCTATGCGGTTCCTTAATGGTTCGATTGAACTCTGTTGATAAGTTTTTGAGCGTGTACACTATTTTTTGCACGCCTGCAAATTAATTGTTTTTTACGAGTTTTCGATGTAAATTTTTCCATGCACATACATACGAGCGTGCATCGTCCGATAGATAAATAGTGATTGATGTGCACGGCTCGCGCGGGATGAATCTGCAAAAAATAATATTAAATGACACGTATACTGTTTATATTTGAATACGTTTTTCTGTACATTATATTGTGTTTATGTTCATGTTATTCTGAAATCATCCAAAATCAGAAGTGAAAGGCTGCTCTTACAAATCTTATCTATAGGCCCCCACAAAGCCTTATTGTTTTCCATGAAAAGTTTTTTTATTCTTCCGTATTCTCCGACATCGTCTCCTCATTCTTCCTTTCGCTCTCAATTGTTTCTCTCAAGTATTGTTACGGAATCAATTTTTTGGAGAACTTGCCCCAACTGCTTGATATATTCAGATACACGTATTATTTTATAAAGTTAAACGCAGGCTTTTTTCACTTGATTGCGCTGAAAAAATGAAAGAATATTTCATATGTATATCTCATATCGTATCGTAATGTAATGCGTTTTTCCAAATTGGATTTCTATATATATATATATATTTGAAAAAATATGACACATTTAAAATAAACGGTCGCAATTTCATGAATTACGATAATGGAATATGGATGTCGATGCTTAGGATGAAACTGTTTAATAAAAAATCAGTGCTAAAAATTTATTCGCATTTTTATATGTCGCGAGGGTCGAAACATTTTTACGGCAACGATTATTATTTTTTTTAACCTATTTCGCTTTTTTAAAGTAATTAGTCCGTTGCTTCAAAATGATTTGGGGGGAGAAATATTAAATTCGCACAATTGTTTCGAATCGGTGTGCCAAAAGGCATTTGGTTCCTCATTGTTCCATTCTGATATAAAAGTGTGGGGTGGGGGATATGGGTCTCGAATTCGGCGGAATGCTTTGGTTGAAATTTTCAGAATTTAAGTTTCAGCTAGATGAACCCTTTTCGTAAATGATCCGATTACTCCAGAAGAAATCATGCCGATGCTTTGGAAACGTAATTGGATCCGGAAGTTAATAGAATAAAGCCGAGAGTTTGTGCGAATTTTGTTTTCGAATAATAGAGCGGGAAAAAAATAATTTTATTTCTGTCCGACGATGGAAATTCGGCGCCGTGTATTTTCAAATATTTTCTTTAAAAATAAACCTCCGGGAGGAGAGAATATTCGAGCCGTGATATCTCATCATAAGCAAGCAAAAAAATTGCCCTCGTCAAAAACGTACCTCCTCTGCTTTGCGCTGAATCAAAAAGTAGTCCACCGTTGAGACTGACAGTCTGTGATAGACAGAGCCGTCGGAAAATTCGTTACGAATCGACCGAGTAAAATGTATTCCGACAAACGAAAACGAAAGTGAAAATATCAAAGGGATTTTTCTCGACCTTTGAAAGGGAAAATCACTTTTCCGAAAAACGATTATTCGGTCAGGTAACCGTTTCCTGGCCGACACTGAAAAGTTTCCTACCGCCGAAAAAGGGAAAAGAGCAGACAAATATTATAGGCGATTTGACAAGACCGAGATCGCAGATAGTGGGGTATTGAAATGTGAAGAGACAATTTTATAGCCACCCTTGTTTATTCACATTATGTAAATGGATGATGGGGAAAATCTCAATATATTTTCCCTTTTCAACGGGTTAACCCCTTGTTAACAGGTGGTTTTGTGGGATTTCGCAACGATTAACTGCCGACGCGTTTTTCTTACCCAACATTTTCTGAACTGGGGAATTTTCATGATTAATTCAATTCGTTAAATCAATACTGAGGTACTTTATTATACAACGTCTATTCAACATCAATAAATTATGTATTTAGACCATATTTTTACACGATTTCTGCAAATGTACACGTAGTAATAACATCATTTATTTTTAGAAAAGAAAATGATCAATTTTATGAATGAGAAAACTTTAAATATAGCAATTTTCTTGTTGTTCTTCAGAGAAAGTAGTTCGTTGCTTAATTTTTTTGAATAACTATTAATTTTACTAACAATTTTTAATCGTTTCAGATTTATCAGCTAATAACATATTCTTTAGTTTGCATACTATAGTGAAACCCTAATTTATCGTTGGCGTATTCATAGTTCTTCGATCTATGGTTTTCCCCAATCTATTGTCTAAAAATTATGGTTCCCTGCCCCATTTTAACCTGATTGATAGTTCCTGTCATGAAATTCTGTAATTTTCTTGCGTAAACAAAAAATGGCACAGATTACTTAATTCGTAGAATCGTGATAATTAGTGTACGTCAGTGGTGGCCAACCTTTTAAATACCATGCGCCATTTTTTTTTTAGATGCGCAATACATCTCAAGCACCTTTTCTATCTTCTCTCTTTTCTTGACTTTTTCAAGATATTTGGTCCAATTGCTATTATCTAGAGCACATTCATTCTGCTCTTACAAGTGTGGACATTTACTTAAATCCTGAGTTTTTAACTGCGATATAAACAGTTTGAATTTCATTTTAGATGAATTGATGCTATTCATTATGCTTAGAAATAACGTATTCATACCTTGTAGTTTCGAATTTGAATCATTGAGATGGTTAGTCACATCAATTAAAAATGCCAAATCAAATAACTAGTTTCAGTTAGTTCAATTTACTGTCTAAAAATATAATTTTTCGATTTTTAAAATCCATAGAGATCCAGAGCATTTCAGAATGAAGAGTAAGTTCACCATATACCAAATCTAAAAACTCACAATATTTTCCGAGTTTTCATATGTTTAACCGTCACAGTAGCTCCAAACCTACCACGTCGTCCGAAGGGGGTCTATTTACTATGGAAATTAGACCCCAAGTGTTTCAAGTCAAGCTATTCATCATTATCTTGGCTTTTTTTTAAAATATGGAATATTCTAAGAATAAAAATAGTTATTTATTACATTCTTCTTAATTTGATCGATATTTTGGATTTTATACATAACGAATAAATATGACGCGTAAATGACACACACACTCGGCGATGTCCCTCCGCAGACTGAGAATACGCCGCCGCTAGAGCGAACACGAAATTCTCGCGGCACGTGTCGCACATGGCATATCGTACCGGATGCGAGCGAGAAAAAACGACGCGTCCGTGACTACATAAGCTAATATTGTTGTTTTATTTTTTTTCGCAATTGCGAACAATAAAGGAAAATGAATATTTATAATATTTATTCTTTAGCATTTTTTAGGCAAATAAATCCCAAATAGACCTCATCAGCACGGCTTAATTATTTTTCTATATTTATTCACAAATTTCACAACTAGTCACATATGTTGCTGCATTTTTAGAGTTTTTTCAAACAGTGCCTTTTATTGGATAATGCAGTGATATTTTAGAACAGGGCGACTTCAACAAAATAAAGTTATAGTGCTATTGGCTTTACATATCACTGTAGACGCTCCGTCAGTACACACACTGATGAGTTTACTATAATCTAATTATATATGCATGATTTTAATTTTTAAAGTACATCTGATCTTGTTTTACCATCAAATGGCTCCAGACTAACATGTCTGAACTGACTGAAATACGGCACTAGTAATCCTCAAATGGACCACGTTCGGTGTGTTTGCCATTGATTGGCCATTCCTGGTTTATATTCTTAAATTCAAGAGCAAATATAATTATTCGTTTTTAATTGTCTCAATAATTTAGATGTAGCCGTGCTCATTTTCAAGTTACTTTTATTCATATGGATATAGAGACTTCTCGCATTTATCGTTTTTCCGCGAGGAATTAGATTATTTCATCATTATTCATAGCAGATATCGAATAAATTAAGCCATTATTAATAATTTTAAATTGCATTGAGGATTTGCTAAAAAAATGATTTTTTTATCGCCCTAATATAATCTGAATTGAATTGAAATCTGATCAACTAGGATATTTTTATTAATTCTCACGTAATCTTATAAAAATGTCCAGGTGTGTTTAATGAATTTTTAAATATAATATTAAAAATAAATAATGGATTAATAATATTTTGTAATTAAAAAAGATTAGCATCCTGGCTCTGCGTGAAATATATTTATTGGAAAGTAATTATGTAGGGATTTTCTTTGACGCGTTGCGATTTAAGAGCAACGATAACAACCAATGGCAAGGATTACTGTTTTTATTCGAAATCCATTAATTTCTGTCGCTTAGATAATTCCAGTACGGAGTTCGCTAAACATTAATTCGCGATAAAATGCATATAAAAATATGTGGTTTTTTTTTTGGCGCTAAATTGACGTATTATTTTTCGACGCGGGAGATAATGCGAGATACGAATTACATACACACATGTTTTTTTACGGTCCGCCTGCAGCAACTAAAGTCTATGGAGTTCAAGGATGATATCATAAACCGCATGCCCGTATCACAGTTCTGGTGGGTTGGCGAAAATTCAGAGTACGATGCCCTCGCGCGATGTTTTCCTTTCGTTTCGTGTGCGATAATATTTGCGTGTCACTATTTTTGTTGTGATGCAAATTATCATAATGTGGTGTAATGATTATGTCATGTATAAAATTGTTGTGCACAAAATGGGCTTCACCTTGACGGTGAGTCGCCACCGGGTCCGCCAATTTTGAACCGATTCGCGAAATGCACTCTGCATGATTACATAAATCTATTCCATCCGCAAAACCATTTTTTTTCTTGGCACTGGCAATTCTTTCACACAGAGCTGAGATGTTTCGTAGAATCATCGCTTCGAATGGAATTCGTTATAAGGATGCACGGTGCATTAATTTGTATGTGGGTTTTCCCTATATGCTATACTGATTACTCAAACGCACACATTTAAAACTAAATTCAATACGAATAAAATCGAAACGTGTGTTTTGCTTTTAAACTTGACCTTTTCAATCTACTATGATAATATTTACTTTGATTAGATTGTATATTTTTAACGTTGGGCTATTTAATAAATAGATTTTGTTTAAAAATTTAGTTGGACACATTTTATAAATTATTGTTTAGGAAACAGTTGTGTTACATATTTAAATACTGTGCTTAAAATTCGCATAATTTATTTATTTATCAATGATACTCAGATGAATTATTATTTAAATCTCTATACATTAATTTTATTGATTTTCAATAATGACGAAAATCAATTAGCCATAAATTGAATTATTAATTATTAATTATAAATTGATTTTTTATTATTTTAAAATTAAATTTTTAATTTTTTGGATCGTAAATCTATAGCATATCATCAACCCTCCTATAGCGCTCTCTGCTATTGAGCAGCGTGTGCGGCAGTCCCTTCTATAGTGCATCCGCTGTTTTCTATACAAAACGCTAAACTTTCAAAGGCATATTACACATTTCGTTAATATATAATACAAACAATACGTAAAAAAATAAAAAAAAATCAAGGTCATTTAAAACATGTGAATGGAAAATATTTAAAAATATAATTTTACAAAAATCTAAGCCCAATTTGAGTTTGGGGTTAGATTTTTGAACCCCTATTGAATTTGAACCCCTATCTGTGGCGCTATAGGAGGGTTAACTGTAAAATGTTTAAATATAGAAGGATTGTTCTTAAAAATATCATTCAGCTTTTTAAATATCGTCTAATCAAATCCTCTTCAATGAAGAAGATTTGATTTAGATCATATAATATATGTAAATAACTGATAATGGCAAAAAGAGCAGATGGTTCTTCTACATCGTTAAATGTGAATGAACAAATGGTTGATGTATTGATTTCGATTAACCCCTTGTGTGATTTGCCCGAATACGATTCGGGTAGGTATTTTGCTGACACAGTGATTTGCCCGAACTGGATTCGGGCAAATCGTACTCGAAACTTTTTATAGTGATTTGCACGAATCCAGCTCGCGTCATTCCTCCACCAGTCTAGAGAACGCATCGCGCGCGTTGAGTGACACGTGTCGTTATTTAATCTTTCGAGAACAATTCTCATCCTGCTCTTCTAAACAATTAGATGAGGAGGATTCACCTAGTCCAAGAAGTCCGCTTGAATGGTTAGAATTATATCTCAACTACATCTAAGAACTGAAAATGAAAGCGATACAGAAGATGAATTATAATGATGGAATCTATTTTGTCCTTCACTTTTATGTTCAGTATCCGTTTCCGAAACTTGTGTCCTTCCTGTATTAGTCTCTGTCCTTCGCGAGTTCCATTTTCTCATCTTTCCCTTAATCGTCCGCAGAAAGTGATATTTCAATCTCTAAATGATTTATCTGAAGTATTTAACGAAATACCTTAAAGTTCATGTACTTTTTCTGATCAATTTATATTAAATAACGATAAAAGAGTACATACTTCTTATTTCCCGTTTCTTCTTCTTCACTTTTCCGGTTACTTGGGTCGGGAATAAAACATAACTTACATTTTTGCATTAATTTTATTCGTGTTTGCGAATAATTTGCATTATCGCTAATCATATAGATCGATACCTGAACGTTTTTAGAATATTCATAAGGGAAAACCCCAGGGTTCGCATAGTTTTGGCACGGACCGCAGTTTGTTGGTCGGCGTCATTTTTCACGATGCCACCATCGCTGCCTGCTGTCATTCATGGCGAGCAAAAGGAGGTCGTAACATTTGGACAAACAATCCGGGCCCCCGGGGGGCGGAGGCGGGTGTTGCCATGCGGCAGCCGGCGGCGCAGCGCCCCGCCTCCGCCCCCGCGACGGCGCCCCCTCCTTGCCCGGGCCTTCCTTCCCCCTTCACTAACCTAACGCACAACGGAACGGCTTCGACGCATGTGCTGATGCGCCCCCGCCAAACTGTGGCTCGCCGGGACCTCGTCGTGCCCAAATTAATTACATCCGAATCCGAAATAAACAGAACCTTCTGGAATTAATTGATTTTATTTATAATCAATGCATCGTTTCGATACGACGGATCCTTTCGCTTCGATTTTACGGAATATTATTATTCGAGCCCGCGAATACAATTCTGTGAATCTGTTACGCGAGAGACAAGTTATCGTCTTACATAATTTTGTTCATATTAATGCCAAGGTCAGCGGCAAAACCTTGACAGTGAATGTTTCACGTGGAATTTTGAATATAATAAATTGCTAATTTTCCAGTAAACAACGAGCATATATAAACATACAAAGTTCAATATGTAATTTGAGACAAAAAAAGAGTCACGCATTATTTATTTATAAATTTAAATTGAAAAGTCCATTAAACGTAGCGAAATTATTTTTTATTGTTTTATTCTCACTTCAGTGATTCTCACGGGGAACGTTTGGAGTAGATTAGGAAAATCTACGGCAAATTTTTCCTCGAGGAATTTCTCATAATACTGCGGGTTGTTCCCTGCCATACACGTGAAAAAATACAGTTAATTCAGTATTATTTCATATTAACATTATTTTTTTCATTGTTTATTATTTGAATCGTGTGCGTTAACCGTATTTGATTTAAAATTAATTTTGCGTTTCGTATCTATTTTTTATTATTATTAATTTCCACCGCGTCATCCATCACATTGCTCGGTGTCCCATTTTGTAAATTCCTCATTCGTTTGTGCGTAACACGTGCAAAGTGTAGCCGAAACGCTTTAACCGCTATGCGCACACAGAAATGGCGTATGATGGCAATATTAATAAATCACAGGGCATGTCTGATTGAACTCGGCTAAAACTCCGTTTAATATGTTTTAAAACCGAAAATTTGGACCTCCCCGCCCCTTTTGAAACCCGCGGCATCGATCCTCTCGCAACTCTGAAATATTAAAAGTATGTGTTTTATAGTCGAGCTTTTTGCCAGAGTACGTTTCGCGGAGTTATCAAAAAGTTTTTCCTTCGGCTTTAACCCGTATTAGCTTTTTTTTCTCCCTTAAATTTAGTAAATTTGATTTAAACTTATAAAGCTTATTAGGCATTTGAACTTTTTCATCCGTATGAAATGCCTTGGAGCTTTTTTAAAAGAAAATATTCCTTGGGGCGAAGAAGAGTGAACTGCTCTGCAGGGCAAAGGAAATTAATAGAAATATGATTTGGTAGGTACGAGAAATAAATACGCGATACATATTTTATGTATGAAACATGTTATATAAGTTTCTTAACCCGAATGGCTTTCGATAGCAATTTTTTATATGTGCAGATTTTATTCGACAAGGAATAAATATATATTTTTCTACATATTACATTCTCGATTAACTTTTTGGATTCCTGGAATATTTTGTATTTTTGTTTAATATATAAGGTAAAATTTTTAAAATTTTCATTCAATAACTCGAATTATTCGTTTAAAAATTCGTTTACCGTTATTAAGTATCTCTCTGAAATATATTAAATAGTTGTAGTATTTACTTTTTCAATCTTTCGACAGCTATGTGCCCAAAAAAACCAATAATCCTAACAAAAGCCCAATCTTCGTAGCACCACGGGCTGCTTTTAAAGAACCTTCCAATACAAAACCTAATGATGCAAGATTATGAATATATCGAAGATTCATTGCATTAAAATGAAGTCATCTTTCATCATTTTAAAACTCATATTTAACTATGATGAAGAATTAATGACACGGTGCATTGGAGATTCAAAACCCACGATTGTAATAAATAATTCAGTGAGAATATTAACCACTTCATGCCCGAATTATTTTTGGCCAAACGTTGCAAAAAAATGTATTTTTTTTTGCTTTTAATTTAAAGCATATAATTGCATTAAAAACATTAAAATGTTTTTATATTTTTTTTCAACCCTTTTCTGTCCATTTTTTGCACACGGCTTCACACGAATACGCGTGAGCGCGGAAATTGAACGTTTCTGCTTGACGCATATACGCGTGAGCGAGCATGAAGTGGTTAAAGCTTGTAGAAAGATGAATTAAGTATTTTTTTTTTAAATATATGGATATTATGGTAAATAATTACAGTAGACTCCCGATTATTTAGGCTAATGGTGGACAGGGGCCGCATGGATAATGCAAAATATTGATTTTTATTTCGTTTGCATATAATACAATTATTTTAACATGAAAATTTGTGATTTTAGATACCTCACACGAAATAATTAACGATTTTCTAATAACGATTTTTCAAGGCTATGTATAATATCCTAATATTTGAATCCCCATTGGTGAATGTACTTTAATAAACTGTCAACAGAAGTCATTCTAAAGTAATTCAAAATTGTTATCCAATGTCTATCCAATATTGTTATTTTTTTTTTTAAAGTTTAATCAAATTATAATCTTAACACGTTGCGGTCCGGGGGGCTCAAAAACGCATCCTCGCGGGCCAACGTAGAAGTATGGGGGACGCGTTTTCGAGTCCTCGTTGGCGCTGATGTTAAACCAAAATCATTTA
>JAGXCT010035303.1:57992-69988 GCA_022495035.1 Philopotamus ludificatus
GATTTAACTGAAGTACTTAACTTTTGCTATTTTTTTCGCGAAATCACCCGGCCCAACGCAAAACGCGGCGCGGAACCCAACGGACCGGAATGTGTTAAAACTTGTAGATATGTAGTTTTATTAATAGGCGTGCCGATGGGGTCTATTAGGGACCCCAAGTTTTTGTATTTGTCAAAAAAGTTTAATGATTAAATATTACAAATAAGCATTGTCCTTTATTGTCTGCAATTGCGGAAAAAAAATTAAAACAACAATATTCACTGCTGTTGCCATGCGAGCGATGTTTTTTCTTGCTCGCATCCGGTACGATATGCCGAGTGCAAGCGAAAAAAGTTGCGAGAGCTTAGTCTACGGCGAGATATCACCGAGAGCGTCATTTACGCGTCATATTGATTAGTTGAAAAATCCAAAATATCGACCTAATTATGAAGCATATCGCGAATAACTGTTTTTATTCATAGAAGAGAAGACTTCATCAATATGTTGACTTGAAATGTTTAGGGTCCCTGAGAAGAACCCCTTCGAACGACGCGATTGTTTTCGAGCCGCTGTAAAGGATAGGTTAAAGAATAATCCCTTAATATTAGAATAATCCATAAGATTAATTAAAGATGAGACATTCGTCTTGTGCATTTTTTAAAAAACAGCACTGCTTTCTGTGACAACCTCTTAAAAAAGTCTCTTATTTCTGGAACCATTCAGTTTTGAACATATTTTCAAAGATCCTTCTAATCATCCATACCCTTTCTGCGTCTAATAATCAATTATTATTTCGTTCTGTTCAATGATCTTGATTTTTTAACTTTACCAATCACCAAAAGTATCTGAGTGTGATACGTTCTTTAAATGTATGATGATATTATTTTAAATACGAATTTTAATACACGGATAATTCGCACACGGATAATCAGAAGCGTACGGTGCGTATTTAACTATAAAGATGAATAAAATAAATTTGTTTTAATACCATTTAATGCGACTTCATATTTAATTAAATTTCTATTAGATGTGCATCAATTTGTAATTAATGTAAAATATATTGATTATCATAATAAGACTTAATTATCAGAGCATTGACTGCTTATTGCATTAAAAACTTTCCCTTTTCTCAGCTCAAAATGTATACATATTTTTTGTCAATCATTAAAAATAGGTTGTATACTAAATACGTAATACTTCATGTTATTGCTTCACGGCGCGACGCTCGCGGGAGCTTTTCCCGGTATTTATTGCAAAGCCATAGTACATTTTCACACTCGCTATGATTAATATAATTTTTTCTTGGGGTTTCTGCCGACACCGTTTTGCCAGACCGTTACTCACGTGTCTTCATCCATTAGTCCCGACTCTAACCATAAACACTGTAAAATCTTATTCATTTTCGCTGCTGATCACAACATTAGCACGCATACAACTAACTGCTTCAATGCGATCTGCGTATTTAACAACTTAATATACCGGAAATGTATCAGAGCGATTACAGCCGCAATCGTTTTTTTTTTTCTTTCTTTTGAAGATGCGTATTATTAATAGATTACGCCGTTTTTTTTTTTATTTGAAACCGTGGCACAACTCTGATTGCAGTCGATTAATTTGATTTTTTTCATGGCTTTTTTGTACGATGGCATTGCCGATTGAACATTAGTACTTTACGGATTTAATGCAGAAGATTAATCTAGCTCATTGCAATTCTAATTGTAAAATTCATTGTTTTGCTTTGGTGATATAATCAAATGATCAAGATGTTTCATTGATCCATTTATTTCAATTAAAATTTTGTTTGGTAATAATAGTAATATGCATTGATTTGATGGTTGCGTACGAAGTCAATACTTATCGGTTTTGGGCGATTCGTTAAGTATCCGGCAACGATATTGTTGATGATTCTGTTATCAGTACCGAGCCGTTCTTAGAAATCACACATGTAAATAGACTTTTGATAAAAATGGCATTGAATTTCGATGACAGTGAGTAAATATTTTATTTTTGCATTGGCACTACTTAACTATGCGATTATATAACCAAATCACTTTCAAACACGTGCATGTGTGTGTATGCGTGCGTGTCCTAGACACCCAGTGTAGGGCCATTATTTCGCTTTTTTGGTGTTGTCTGATCAAGTTTTTTTTTCCGAGGCCCTGAGAGCGTTTGATTCATAGCAAATTCAAGAATTTTTTGGGCCTCTGAGTTAGCGCGATGGCATCTGTTATTGGGTGTCAGTGTATATTCAAATAATTATTTATATGTACACACACGCACACGCGTCAGTGCTATGTGTATGTGTGTGTGTGTCGTGATGAACATTTGCGCCTAACATCCTATCCAGGGTCATGAGTTTCCCTTAATTTTTCATTTATATGCTAAAAACAAAGTGTGACTTTCACTTGTTTCGTCAGAAAAAAAATCTTTTGACCGATGTGTACATTTTTTGCATTAATCATATTTCTTATCTTGGCAAAATATTTTTTAATTTATGTATAGACATCTCACGTAATATCTCTTTTTTTTGAGGTGTCGAACTGTGAAATACTGGATAATTTTAAGATATCTTTTGGATAATTAACACAGTTATATATATTTTTTTTATATTATATGATGATACTAGTTCATTTTATTTAAACAGTCAGTTCTCGACTTGCGACGATTTGCACTTACGACGAAAATAAAAAAATCAATATGGTACAAATGAGATGATGCAGTCGATTGTGTCATCTTTCTCACATCCAAACATAAAAGTGGCGTATTTACCTCCCATTACCTCAATAATTCTACAGCCGATGTATCGAGAGAGTATTTCTGACTTCAAACTGCATTATTTAGTATACACTTTCACCCAATCGACTGCAGAAACAGAGAAAGAGTTTTAGATAAAATACAACATCTATCATGCTATAAAAAAAAACTCAGAATGATTGTCGAATGTAACGACGAAAGAGAATTCCTAATCAATCTATTGTAATATTATAAGTTGACAATGAAGACGTTATTCAAATTTTAAAGAATGAAGTTGAATAACTCACAAACCTATACTTTATTGAGATAGAGGAAAACGAGTCTTAAAGGAAGATTACAAAACCTAGATACACTCGAACCGATAGATCTTCAAAGTTATGCCACTTCATTCAGCAAGCTACCTATTATGAAATTTATAAAGAAAAGAAACGAAAATAAACGTTACTGCAATCACTGAGAAATCGCAGCAGTCATCAATTGATATGTAGCACAGATTAACTGAAAATCTTGTATCAATGTCCATGGATATTTACGATGTCTCGTATACTTTCGCAATAAAATCATCAACATTTATTCAGCCAATTTAATTTAAAAATCATGCATATTTTTAATTAGAATCGACTAATTATTTGTAACGTAAAGTATTAATTTTTATAAATTTATTAATCATCTCAATAGCTAGGATAATCCATTGTCATTGTTCTAAATCTAATTAAAGTTTACAGTTATATAGACATTTTAACCATATTATCTTAAATAGATAAAATCTTATTTAATGACGATGATATTTCTGCTTTTCTGCTTTATATATCATCGCAGATAGATAAAATAAAGGACAATGACAGCCATGTACTGAACTTATAAAAGATTTGGGTTTTTTTCTCGGAGTTTTTCTACCTTTTGCCGAATGGTAGCAGTTTTAATGCACCGGAAATTCATCGCGGTTTTATTCAGCATTAATCAACGTTTATAGTGAGGACGTAGGGATATATTATTATTATTATTATTTAAGTGGCCTTCTACCCCTAAGGGGGGTCTTTGCCACCTGGAGGACACTACGCAATCTCCAGCAGAGACACCTCCGTCCTAACCCTGATGCCAGGACTGTGACGGTTGTCCTCCAATTCATCTTGAATATTTATATAGAGATATTTAATTAAATAATCCAAGGCGTTGATGCTGTCAGATTCAAAAAGGCTCAAATACTGAGTCGCCTTAGTATATGGTATCTTTAATAATGACTATATGATAAAATGCCAGCGGAAACTTTGAAAACAACGGCTCAAATATGCACTGAGAGAACTTGTGTAACCAAAAGTTAAGAGACGGGAAGAATTCCGGCCTGGACAGAATCCACAAGTAGTGTCTTAACCCTTTCCACTGACCATTTTTGGTCGAATCTCCGTTCTTTTTTCATTATTTTGCTTTACGGATATATAAAAATCATCAAATCCTAAGAATCATCTATAGGATTTGATCTGATATTCTATTCAAAAAGATATTTTTTTAAGTAAATTAATTAATAGAAAAAAACGTAGTTCAATATTTTTTCTAAAAAATATTTTGGGCCAATACGTCTGGCCCATAGAGTGGAAAAGGTTAAAGTTCCCTTTTACAATCGATAGACGATTTGTTAGTACAGTGGAACCTCTCTTAACGAGCACCTCCCATAACGAGTAATTCGCATACGAGCAAAAAAAAGGGAAAAAATTGCTCCCTTAACGAGCGACATTTCGCATAACGAGTGACGCAGAAAGGGAAAGTCACAAACGTATGACGCACTTGTGTGTGTTGGATCGTATTTCACAGCAAGAAATTATGAAGGATAGTTTGGAGGAAGAGGAAGTAGCAGCGAATCAATCTTCTGACGCAATAAGAGAAATGCTGAAAGCATGGGAAACTGTTTCATCGTACGTTCAGAAGCATCGTCCTAATAAGGAGGTGGCTATGCGTGCTAAAAACATACTCAATGATAACGCTGTGTCACATTTTCAGCAAATTTTAAAGAGGCGGCTGAAACAAATGTCTCTAGACAGCTTAGTAAAAAAAGAATTAATTATTTGTCATAAATTAATAAATAATAAGCTACTGATTTTAAAATGTTTTTTATCCAGGTTGATCTTTAACAATTTAAAAGCCATGGAATTTAATCGAATAAACGTTAAAAAAAAATATTTCGCATGGAACGCATTTTCGTGTTTTATATTGATTTATATGAGAAAAATAGTTTCGCTTACCGAGTGTTTCAACGAGCAAGATTCTGGAACGAATTATGCTCGTTATGAGAGGTTCCACTGTAATTATTTTTTTGCATAAGCTTTAGTCTTGCATATCGCATATTGCACGAAAAATGTTAAAATCATCACGCTAAAGGTTTATCGTCGATAATTTGTCTAGAAAAAAATATTATGTATGAAAAATCGTTATCGTTACTATACAGATCTGACTAGAAATATATAAGATTCAATTTGTCATAATTTCAATCATTTGTCTTTAATTATTCGATACCTTTTTGAATGACAAGCAAAATCCAAACTAAAAAATGTTTTTTATAAATAAAAAAAAATCTTACCCTTAAGGATATACTTGATCGCTTTTCCCGCGCTGAGACGTCGACACACTCGATGCTGAGTTCAATATACTTTCAGAAGTTAGGGTCCCCTTATTCCACTTCACTGGTAGCGGAAAATTCCATATTGCCGACGGCAGCTTTCAACCACAAGGCGTTTCTGACTCGGATTTTCGTGTCTAGAGACAGCACTCCAGCTAATAGAGGCAGATGAGCAGTCGGTGTTGCGCGAAAGGCGACGCTTTGAATTAAGGAAAATTTAATAAATTGAAACCCCGTTTTTACGTGCCCGGAATTCAAGTTTTTCCGCTATTTGCGTTCAATTTTTTAAATCCCATTTAATTTTAGTACATTTGGTATCAGTTTTGAGGAATATAAAATAAGACTTTCCTCTCCAAACTGTACTATTGAATCCGCAGCCATTAGACTTGAGAATTATCTGTGCTTTTAAAAATTACTACCGCAGAAATCTGATACAAATATTATTAATAAAATTGGGACGACGAGAAGATCCCAAAAATGTTAAGGTATCTATATTAGATGCAATACATTACACTGTTAAGGCATGAGCTGATATTGAAGAAATGAAGTTAAAAAATGGTTTCGAAAAGCTGGAATCGTTAAGTAACAAGAAGATGAAACAGAAGATACTAGCTATGAGCCAGGCCATAAACACTAGTAGAGATATTATGGCGCACAATGGTATTGATAAAAGAAACTTTACAAAATTTCATGGACCCCTCGACATCAACGTGATGACATCTAAAGTAAAGAAGAGGTAAACTTGATCCATCAATTCCAACAAAAGAAGATGATACGAGGCTTATTGAAGACTTTAAAAGCCACTTTACTAGCATTGAAAAATAGATTACTAGCATTGATTTATAAGATCAGAAGAACTGTAAACCAACACAAAGTATGTACCAAACCGATTTGCCTGATTATCGAAATAAAAAATAATTTTCATTTTTTTTTCTAATCCCGAATCTATTGGGTTATTTGAAAAGTTGTCCATTCTATTCCAATACCTTTTGCCATCTTTCTGGGAGTAGCATGATTCCACGCTCATAAATTCTTTGTTCTTTGCTGGCAAAAAACTGATACAGGTGATTTTTGATCTCCTCATTTAAAGTAAAGGTTTTACCATCTAAAGAAAATTGTAGAGATCGGAACAAATAATAATCAGAAAGTGCCAGATCTGCAGAATATGCTCGGTTTGGTAGTATATCCCATCCAAGCTGTAAAATCCTTTGGCGAGTTAACAAACTTGTATTAGGTCTGGTATTATCTTGGTGGAACACTACACCTTTTCTATTGATCAATTCTGACCTTTGCTGTTCAAGTGAATCATACAATTTGTCCAACTGATGAGAGTACACTTCAGAATTGGTCCGGTAGAAGCTCAAATAAAACGATTCCTTTGAAATCCCACCAAACAGATAGCATCACCTTATTTGATGAAAATGGATCATTTTCTTCATTTTGAGAAGCAAATCACAGACGCCAAGGCGACGGCACATTTTTTTTTCTCTAAGAACATGAGGAACGCATATGTCAAGCTTTGATATTAAACCTAAGCATATCAAATGATCATGAACGTTCAAATTCCATAAATTTAATCTCTCAGCGATCTCACGAGTTGTTATTCGTTCGGTTTACTTCTATTAATGCCTTTATTGTGACTTCATCAACTTCAACTGACTTTCCAGAACGTGGTGCATCTTCAACATCAAAATATCCGAATCGAAATTTTGCAAACCAGTTTTGGCACTGGCATTCTGTCAATACATCTTGTTGCTTTTCACTTTCCATATTTGAAAGGGTACCAACCAAAAAATACTGCGTAGAATTAATCGAACTTTTTCACAAGCAAGCCTTGCTATATCAGCTGTCAAAATATATAATGGTTATGCGGCTTAAGTATGAATTTGACTGTGAAAAAATACAATTACATCCTAATCACTTTCCGAACAACCCAATATTATCAAAAACGTAAAAACGGGGTTTCACTTATAACAAAAAGTGAAAGCGGCAAACCGGGCGCACGTCGTCGTCGTTCACATATATGTATTCGAGAAAAAAATGGATATGCATATGTTACCGACTTATCTCTCTTTATTGCATCGACCCATCGATCTTTGGCTATACTAATCTATTAGATATAGCTCTCTGTTCGCCGATTTATTTTGACGTTATTCGTATTTGTTTTTTTTAATGATCAACGTTCATTATGCGTGATGTCACCGCGCAGTGGTAAAACGCAGATGATTTGTCGTCGTTTTGTTATTGATCGCGGCGCCGCTAATAAAATCGTTGGGCAATTGGAACAACGGTGAGCAGTGTCATGGCGGTTTCACAAGCCGTCCGCGTCCGTTGCGTCAGCGGCCTCCGTGCAGCATCTGCCTATGCAGGAAGCCTGATAACGAGCTGACTGCACGGACAGTTATCGGTATCATTTGGGTCAATGTCGTCGGCGGCGGGGCTCCGGCCACGCACACCGTCGCACCGCATTGTCGGCCCAGGTGAAGAGCGAGCAGGTGGGCATTCGAAGATTTTCGGTTATTAGGTGACCGTGTGCTCATTATCGGCCAATTGGACATAATCCGTCGGCTTGCGCAATCGATCGATTTTTTTTCGTATACATAAGACTCTGTAATCTATTTACGCTCGTGAGCCGGCGATGATTGATTAATTGCGCTAGGTAATGGAATATCTTCGATAAATGAACTGTGACTGTGAGAATCTGGGATATTGCGAGAAGATGTAATGTTTTTCGATATCGCAGATTCCACATTGCATCATAATTTTCAACTCGTATTCATATTTAATATTCGTTTAATAATGGGCATAGATAGACTGCTTATGAAAAATGGTTTTTGAATTTAATTTTTGAATAAAATTTTCATAGGACAATACGGAGGATGTGATAGAACCTCCCATTTTTAAATTTATTATCTTGACAACAAAGAAGTGTACATGTTTCTTTGGTCATCTTTGTTATCCTGGAATAATTACGTCGTCTAAAGCTCATTTTATTTAATTTATCGATACGCTTTAAAAGTAAACACTGTAGACTAAGATATGTAAAACTATACGTCAAGGTTTTTCCTGATACATCTCTTAAAAACGCTAAATAATATTAACAATCATAAAACATGTGACAAGCGACACGTGGCTCATAGAATGTGGCAGTATGACTGCATCGAGTCGCAGCGCAACGCGGCGAGACCCCCCCTTACTCCGCTACCAGCCCGCATCCTATTCCACGACGCCGGTAACGCTGACGAGCAGACAGCGCTCTTGATCCACTAATAAATATAAATTATATTTGCCCTCAATTTGCTTGGGGGTGCTGCAGCTTCCCAGTGTATATGGACGAACCACATACATCCTTTAGAAATTGATCATGAACTAAGTGGATTTACTAGTCAATGATCAATCAATTTTACAAATTAAGACTCCTTTTTTTGCCTTAGTTAAGCCAGGAATTGATTTTTAAAAAATGCAATTTCTCTTCATAAGTCAGTTTTATCTTTTTTCTATATTTATTTATTATCTCTCAAAGGATATTGTATTTATTTAATAAGTTTTTGTGTGTACTCCTATTTTATTACTATTATTTTTAGGATGTTTTTAGTTGCACTAACTATCTGTTTTGATATACACTAGTGAAAAAACGTAAAAACGAGAAAATCGTGGGGTTGTAAATAAATAAAAAATATTTTTGTATTATGAAAACCACGCGGATTGGCTTTTTAGGTTTTTTACTTCTATTCGATTCTATCGATTCTATCTTGAATCCTTGTGAATTTAAGGCCCTCCACCTTCTAGCATTTTCTTTTGTTGTAAATGGATGAATCAAGTTTACTTCATCTTCATCAAAGAGTTCACTCGATCGTGTGACATTTTTAAGACAACATCCACATAATTTTGCAAGGATTCGTCATAAATTAGATCCCAGAAAATAATGTCTTTTTAATCCGTAAGATCTTATATTTCGTCTTTCTGTTCTTTGTATATTCCAGCTTTCCGAAAATAATTTTTCAATTTTACTCCATGCCTTAGCAAAGATGTGCATTGCAGCTAAAATAGATACCTTCAACTTTCTAAAATCCTTAATATCTGTATGTTTTTGCGATAATTATCCTTGAAGCTCGGATTATTTTCAAGTCCAATGCTTGGTGTACAATAATATGGTATGGAAGGAAACAAGCTTTTCATCCTAGTTTATTAAAAGTTTGATTATTTTATACGTAAATTGCGGGAAATAAAAACAGAACTAGAAATTGTACACAAATAGCGGAAAAACGTGAATTCCGGGCATATAAAACCGGGATTTCACTATAATTTGTACATTTTATAGTTAAGCTTAAACATTTTTACGATTTTTTGTATAGAATTTAGTGTATTTTGTGAAAAAAAAATGAAAAAAAAAAATTCTTCTCGGGTGTAATATGCCCAAAAAGCTTTAATGTTATGGTACGATTTTTAAAATTAGCCAAATTATTTTTTCTAATCCAATTTCTTATTAAAATTGCTTTATTTCGCGGTTCCAAGGATTTTTTGACATGATATTTTTTTAATTGTGTAGGTATTAAAACTTATACCAAAAATGAAAGCTTTAAAGCGGCAATTTTCAACGCGATTTTTTACATCGTGGAAGAAATTGAAAATGTGGAAAGAATATTTGCTAAAAAAACAACACCGTTATTAAGCCTCAAGCTTACTTATTCGTCAAACATGGCCCTCAGGTATTTATTTATATTCGCAAATATGAAAAAAAAAACACTGAAGAATGAGGTTTTGTCAAAATGAAGGAGTTTTAAGTAAAAGAGCTTTTATTTTATGTGATATTGTGACTATACTTATTAATTAAGTGAAAATATTATATAGTTTTAACGATGCGTTCATATCTCCTCCTCTTTAACCCCAAATACGAACTGCGTGGATCGATGATAAGAACAAATTCGAAAAGTCGAATGGAGCATGTCGTAATGGATACTTGGAAATAAGTAGAGTTAGTTTGTTCCTAACCCATTTCCAGCCGACTAATAAATCATTCAGCATTGGTTCTACTTTGTATGTAAATGTCGATCGTCTGTTCAGCCCCCGTGTAACGGAACATGGCGCGATGATATATAACAGCCCCTATGCACAACCGCACGGAAAAACCGAATATTATTTATTATTCGAAACGATAATAAAATAAGAGTGGATATCTGCGGCGGGGGTTAAGGCAGGTCCAGATCGGTGAATGGATTTCGCATAATATTTTAATGCTTCATTTTGCAACAGCCCGCCATTGTAAAGCCACCGTCACACTTATTTATGCAGCGATTGTCATCGCGGTGTGTTTGGATTTTTAAACACATGCGTACTTTGACGTCAGGTGCTTATATAGCGTAAGTTCGTGTTTGAATTCTAATTTTATTTTCGGCTACACCTGAAAAACACAAGGCATTTTTTCCGGTGTCCATATCTAAAATCGGTTGATATTTCAAATATTTCAAATTTAATGTGCGGCATCGATACGCGTCACGTGACTCGATAAATATTCAATAACGCGCATTTGAATAAAGTCATGTATCACGCTTTTATATCGGTGACTGATGACCGGATTATCGACTGTCGAAGGAACCGCTTGAATTTCCCGACAAAAAAACACGTTGATAAGTATATTGATGTGATATACAGTCTTCAATTAGCATCGATATTGGTATCCAGTGGATTTTGGAATAGCTTTAACTTTTTTTTACCCCCGCTATAAAATGCATAGTCACCGTATACAATTTGTATTGACGTTTTATTATTTGTATTTGTCATTAATTCACTATAGCATGCTACCAAGGACCGGGCTGTAACGACGTATTGTACATGTGTACGAACAACGTAAGGCAATTTTTTATACGCTGATATGAATGATCATCTCATACTTAATTATTCATCCGCGTTTTATTGCAAACATTCATAATTTTCGAGTCAACGTCAGTGAATCTGTTGTAGAGCGGAAATGGCCCATAATATTGAAAATGTGTTGAGAATACTTCCCGAAATTCTTTAGTCACTGCTCTCGAAGGTTAAATCTTCCGCATTCGCATAATACATATTCTGCGAAATATGTGATATCTCCATAACCATCTCATTTTGCCCTTTACAATTTATTAACGTCCGTTTTTCAAGAAATTCTATTAAAAATTGAAATCGAAGTATTCGATCGATTCAACTATTTTTGTATTACGTAATTTTCTAAAATAGGTCTCAACCGGTTTTCATTATACCTTAATTGCAGATTTCGTGGAAATTAATTCCGATATGATGATATTCGTTAATAATATTAATTTATTATGTTTTGGTTGTATAATGTTATGTTATGTACATTTAAAGAAAAATGTTCGTGTCTTAGTTCGTTCTAAATTAGCACCATTACAATAGATTAAAACCTTCTCCTATCCAGTTGGTTTCTAAACATCTATCATCACACCAGTGAGTGAAAAATATTAAATTGCAAGTCTTTCTTGCAGATTTAAAGCGAATATTGTATTTTTCCTACTAATGTTATATGAATATATTAGTTTTGCATTGATTTTTATTTTTTATGGGTTAAATTTTTGCTCATTACTATTTTATATAATCCTGTTATATATCATCATCATCATTTGCCAGCCACAAGGCTCTTACTCGCTGAGGGCATGGG
>JAGXCT010035304.1:1191-58244 GCA_022495035.1 Philopotamus ludificatus
TTACCTTTGCGTTGTTATGAGCTCTCTTCTACTGGCAATCTTCTAAGCATCTGAAAATGATTATAGCATACGGTTAATATCAACCGCATCGGAATTTTCTTCATTAATTACTGTGATTATGAAGAAAATATTAATATATAACAATAAAATGAACGAACATCTGCATGTAGTGGCCAGAAGCATTCTGCAAATGCAATAATATTCGCAAACATCCCAAATCACGACACTACACAAACACTATACATTTTAACGGACACGATCTTCCGCAAAAAAATAAACAAAGGAACATAAAACAATTGAAAATTATTTTATTTAAATTTTAATTGCTTAGAAACGGATACCGTTTATTCAAATAAATATATATTTTAAGACCAAATATAATAATTTAAAACTGTCAATATTTTTTTTTATATAGTCGAGTATTGTCGCTTGTCGGTATTGGACGTGGTGGCGATAGCGGTTGGGCACAATCATGGTTTTCGTAGATTCTACGGAGCTATGAGGAGCCAGGCCGCTATCCAGGCCAATTCAGCATCCGATCAGACCGTAAATTAAATACGAGTTGGCCCTAACCTCGTCTGATTGTTATTGTCACAATCCACATGTGACAGTTCGGCTCAATAATATTATTTGTTTTATTTATGATTTTATTCATTTAAATAATAAAATTTACTATGTGCAATGAAAAATTCTCTACCGTACAAAGATGAATAAGATTTTGATTTTGTCTATAAAATATATATTGTGGAAAATGATTTTTATTATGTACTTCCGAATATTTTTTTCTATTTTATAGTGTTTTATCTTTAATTTTAACCATTTAAAAGTAAAAAATAAATCTCTTTTATCATGAAATCTTTTTTTTTAATTATAATTTCTAATATAATATTCCATTGGGCACCTAATTAAATGTATTTTTAATAATGATTATATTTCTTTACCTTCTCACTTCGACCATTTTTGCTAGAATCTACTTTCTACTGTCATTAATTTAATTTTACGAATATATAAAAAAAAGATTTTCATTAATATAATGAATAAGAAATAGGGTTTGATCTTACATCTTATTTAATAAAATACATTTTTTATAATTATTTTGCTAAAAAAAACCCTGCGTCTGGCCCACGTAGTGGAAAACATTAATACTATTATAAATATCGGTGATAAATGGAAGTTTTTGATATTATCTGTATTCTTCCATAGACTTTTAATAAGATTATTCTTAATATAAAGCTATATTCTCAACATTTCCTTATTTTAAGATTTATCCATCGAATAATATTATTAAAAAAAACTACTGAAAGATCACAAACCCTAAGATATATTATCTTCATCATTCCTGGGAAACAAATAATATTAATATTAATAATAGCCCCAAAAACTTATGCCTCGATAAATTCATAATTTAGGTAAACCTCTTATAACACGGTAAATAGGTTCCTAGAAAATTTCGTAATTTGTGAAACCGTGAACCAGAGCCAGTTCTGAAGAGAAAAGGTATACAATTTGAAAATATGTTTAAGTCAATCTGAGCAACTTTAATTTTATTATTAATAATTATTGTCAAACTATTACTCATTATTCACGTTATAATTAACTATTACGTTATAATTAATCACTTCATGCGCGTTGACGCGTATACGCGTCAAGCAAAGGCGTTCTAATTTCTGCGCTCACGCGTATTAGTGTGAAGCCAGATGCGCGCTTAAATAAATCAGTTTTATTATTGTATCTTCTCGTCAATTATGAAAGGATCACTCTCTAGCTTATTTTATTCCAATTGCATTCTTACTTTGCTATAACCTGATAATAGGTTTTCAATGCATTTTACGACAAAGTGAAGAAAATGGACCGAAAAGGGTTGAAAAAAATATATAACAACATTTTTATATTTTTAATATAATTATATGCTTCAAATTAAAAGCAAAAAAAATACGTTTATTTGGAACGTTTTGGCAAAAATAATTCACGAGTGCAGTTATTTAACAAACGTTTTTTCATTTAAGCGAATTTTCATCATTTAAATTTTCTGCCCTCTTTAAAAAGTCTATAATTTTAGCTTGATTACTCATTCTTAAACGATGTAAATCTTCATGTATAGAGAGCTAGAATTTTATAGATCTCTTTTGAATTTTTATGGGGCTTTTTTCCACAGTTAATTCAATAAAATAAGACTTTCATGATGTCTATAGATATGTATTTATGTAAATAAATAATTATCAATCTATCCCTTCTTTATAAAATCTATAATGATGACTATAGCAATGGGGCTCAGTGACACAGTATAAAATCCTGAATCATCACTCACAATAAATTCTTAGCACACGACGACCATTTATTTAATCGTAATCCTACACTCCTAGTGGAGTGGGCTTCGAGGCGTCTTCGAGCGAAATGAACAGCACTCGAGGCAAGGGCTTCTCTCGCGCCTTTGTTCGCCTCCACCCTTTCGTCTCTTCATCGCGAGTGGATTGTCGATTTGAAATTCAACAGTCGAAGGTGATGATCATTCCACGCATGTATTATTCATGGCCATTCGAATAACAGCGGTGAAACAAATTGAAGTAAAACACATCCCATTTACGAAGTAAACGTTTTTATTTACACGTGAATTTAAACGACCGGCGGGGGGTTAAAGTTTTACAGTTGGCGTTCCCGCGGGATCACATTTTATGGACGGATAGTGCCTATGTAAGTTCGGTTTGACACAATTGAGGGAACGTGTCACGTGTAATAAGGTAGGTGCTTTGCCCATTTCGGCAAATATGCCACCGCTCTAGGACAACATTAGGACCCGTGGAAAATATCAAATTTCGGCTAATGCATGCAAACATGCGAGATGTATACAGTGGCAGTGGGTACTCGCTACTCCAATATGTACCGGCTTGGAGCGTTAGAGATTCCTCAACTTCTCTGGATTGACTCGGCGATATAGCTGATATGAATTTTATTTGATTTTATTTATTTCTCATATAAATATGTTCGACCGTTTCTCATTCTTATATTGACGTAAGAATCGGTTTGTTCGATATATATTCTTGTTATTTTTTCCCCGTGTCGCGAGCCCCAGTTGGACAGGTTGACATTCATTGTCTGGCGCCACCTACTTCTGTCTTTTGGAAACAAAACACTCCAAAAGAGCACTTATGCTGTTTATCAAATATTTGTGGAACATTCGAGCCTACGAAACAAATTTCTATGTTGAATCGGAAGTTAATGGATGTTTGCCAACACGGCCCTTTGTCAAATTTCAACTCGTCAAACCAGGGACGGTCCACCTTTTTTGCAAAGCAATATTGCCAATAAATAATAATAAAACGTAACATTAATCGCGGCCTTGCCGCTATTAAATTTCATGGCATATACATACGTTGCTCATTATTTTTATTACTAATGTATGACGAGTCGCTGAAAGCATTATTTAGAGTAGATTTTTATTTGCAAGAAAACAAATAAGAAGAATCGCTTTAAAAAATCAGCGTTCCTCTTTCATTTCGACTCTTTATTTTATCCTCCCCCCGCTCCAGAATCAACTAAAGACCCCTGCTTTTCTCATCTCCGTGTCCTCGTTTCTTTCCTTTTTTTCTGTTATTTTAAATAAAATTCTTCTTGCATTGTTGTTGTTTGCGGATGGAGACCGATAAAAAATAATACGGGGGAAATATTCGCGTTTGAAGACTTAAAACGACTTTCTAGTTATTACGTAGCTTTTTGTTATTTTATGCTATCAGAGCTAACTTGCGATATTATGAGCTTTCAAAATACTTTTAGCGAAAGGTCAACATCGACAGATTCTCAAACTATATTTATCAAATATATATATTCTTATTTTAAAAGCTATTAAAATGTACTAATTGAAATAATTAAGGAATGCCGCCGACGGCATCCGCCACAGTCGCATCCTCAGGGATCTTCCATCATCCGCGGATCAGTTGGTGCGACAAGATTACATACTGCTTCTAGAAATCTTTTTTTTTTCATTAAGCGACAAAGTGGAAACATATTTCACGTCATCCGAGAGACATGTGCTCTTAATCTCGACCATCACACTTTCTTCAATTTTTTGTTGCTATTTCTGTGCCCCAGTGTATCATCAGTTGTGACTTGAAACATCTGTCCAATAGCTGCATTTCAAATTAATCGTTTAGAATTGGAAATTATTAATATATATAGACTAAAATATTATTTTAATCGATTGCAATAATAATATTGAGCGAATTTATTGAATGGTTTAAAGATTTTACGATAAGTTAAGAAACTCATATACATCAATATATTAATTAAATTCTACTTTAGCCAGCAAGCTTACATCTTTGTAGCATATTTTAAATAAGCTATTAAAATATTTTCATAGAACATAACCACATCTCTCATAAAAATATTTTAAACGATTTTTTTACAGCTTAAATTCTGTACATATTTATATATATTCTATCTTATTATAATTTTGTACATATGTTTCAAAAGATACGCTGAATAAATTTAAAAAATAATACAACAAATCGAATTTCTGTTTTAGTATTTATAGACAGCGCCATTAAATTTCGCGAGTTTGATGAAACAACATTTTTTTTGTGTTTTGTTAATTTTTTTGCATACAAATAGTATTGTGAAAATATTTTTAAAATAAGAAGCGGTTATTAACTTAAGATATTAGGTATAAATTCAATACTGGAGAGGCTAGTTTCTAATGTACAAATTAGTATAAAATATACAATATTTAAAAGCAGGGATATTTAAAATTTAATAAAAAAAATATTTTTCAGATATTAGATTTATTTTGCAGCATGTATTGTTTTTCAAGGGTTACTTAAAATGAAATAATAAAGTTAGATGGTTAATATCAAACTACATATTTTTACTGCTACATACTGATGAGTTCAATGTGCTTAATTTGAATAACCGTGTAAAATCAAAAAAATCAGTGTAAAAATGTTTTGACTATTTTACATTAAAACCTTGTTGAAAAAGAATTATGTATTGTCATAATATCATTTTATTTGCTCCAGGACATGTTTGTACAATCCCATTCTTAAAAAAATATTTATATTCATTGGAGCCAAGTTCCACTCCATCACTTATTTAGTCTGGCAGTGGACCCTGACCTTCACCACTTACCCTACAAACAATTCGCCTACAAATTCTATATTATAAATCAAACAAGTAATCCCACATAAACATGGCAATACACAACTGTGCACACAGTATCAACTTTCAGCAGACATTTGTCATTTTTTCCCCTGAACGCCATATTTTAGAAGCAGTTCCTTAACAAACGGCGGCTCCTTTTCCCAGCTACCGGCTACAATTTTTTTTAACCGTCATCCTGTATTTATTTTGCGCTTCGTGTAATACAATATGTTTTCGAATATGTTTCTGATTGCTGCAACGTGGAGGAAATTAAAAAAAAATATACGTATAAGAAACTGTGAGGGGTCTGACGCCGCTATTTGTAACACGGATTCCGTACATTAATATATTATTTTTATTTGTACGATATCAGAATGTAACTAATGCAAATATCTTATTGTTTTATTTCGGTTTTACACGTTCCATATGGCAGTTACGTTCGATTCGAATAAACAATGGCTAAAAGCGTTCTTCCCGTCTTCGCGCCGGTGTTATGACTCGGATGACCTCGATGCCATACTGTTGTAGTAAATCACGCTAAATATTTTCGCCATGTGTTTTGATAGCTTTATTATTGCAATAAATATTTTATTATTGCAATAATTCTCAGTCAATTGATACATCTGAGATGTATCACACATCGCTCGATTCATTTAATATTTATCCCGTATGTACTTTGTATAGATGTAATATAATCGATACATGTTCGGCTGTCGAAGTGAAATAAAAAAAAAATCGAGAAAAATTGCTTTCATTCATCGGACTCAGGTGCGGATAATAAATCGACACTTGGAGCCGACTTGTGGAAGTTCAAAGACAAATTGTAAATTATTGAGCTCATAAATTCAATAATTCAAATTAGATGCCGGCCAGAAAACAAATAAAGACCTCTTTCTGCTCGTTTTGTATCTCACTCCGGGTCCGTTGTCGAGGTGTGGCCGCCTATTAGTCATCCGGATACAATCTCAGACGAACAATGGTACCGAGCGACACGTGTGTGTTTTAAAATTTGTAAAAAAAAACGGCGCCAATTTTGAGCAAATAAGCCATTGATGGATACATCGTGTGGTTTTAATTTCTGAGAATGCCATATCATTGCGCGGCGCACTAAACAAATATGATAGGGAATGCCGCTGAGGAAATATTTTCCCAGCAGGTAGTGAATGATGATGATGATGATGTTGTTCAAATTTATGTATATTTACAGAACTTCATTAATCATTTTTTAATAAGCTTCTTTCCGAAACGACATGCGGTTCCGTGGTGAACAATGATTAGTTAAACACTGACGTATATTCAAATCTCATAATTTATACGCACTAGTAAGAAAAAAAATATGCACGTTTTTTAATTTTCAATATAAAATATATTATTCTTTTATTAGTAATATAAAATTTTAAACGTGTATTTTTTTAAAAATAATAATTTATGTACAAATTAACAGAATTAAAATTATTTTTGTATCATTCATTGAACTTATGTAACTAAATCTATTATGCAACTATCGTTTAAAATTAATAAAAACTTTTCACAATTTTATACTAACAGTCGGGGTCAATAAATTTCGTGAGTCTCGCGAAACAAAGCAAATATATTTAACTTTGATTGTTTTCTTAATTAAAGTAGATTCTGTTTAATTTCGGATAATTATTCGGTTTTTGTGCCAAAAATCTATAACTTATGATTATATAAAGAATAGGACTTAGATTTTTTTAGATCAAAATAAAGATTAACTATTAAATATATTAAACAATTGCCAATTTTTTGTTATAGCGTATTTACAGTTTATCACCGATTGCCATCTGGTAAACAGGTAAAATTTGGTATCTTATTAAAGCTCTGTTTGTAGTCTACAGTTTCTATTTTTTCCTTAGTAAAAATGTCAAGGCCAGAAATTGAAGAGTCACATTTACAGTTTTTTTTATATTCAATAAGGTATATAGAGGATCTCGAGAAAGATTTTCGAAAGGTTCAACGACGTCTTAAAACTTCGAAAATGATTCTTAAAAAAATAAAGTAGTGATGTGGACTTAAACAATAAACGAAGATCAGGAAGATCTCTGAAATTAGATGATACCGCTTTAAATTAATTGATGAAAACCGACCCTTAGAACTATAAAGGAATTGTCACAAGATCTCGACTACCCCTGGTACAAGATCTTTCGAAAAGGAGAGGTAAAAAAGTAGACAAAGAATTTGGTTACCGCACAAACTTCTACTAACAGCGTTGGAACACAGGATAATCATCTGTAAGTCGCTCTTATAGGAATGAGACCGATTCGTTTCTGAGCAGAAATGTTATTGGTGGTGAAATGTGGGTTCTGTACAATAATCCAAAGAGAAAAAAATACTGTTTTCTTCAAATTAGGTACCAGTTTCAAGCCTTCAACCATCATTAACCTTGAAAAAGATACTTGTTGTGTGGGATAATCTAATCGTAATTCATTATGAATAATTAAAACCTGAAAAAAACAATTACAACGGAAGTTTATTGTACCCAATTAAATAACCAAATACGTAAACTACTCAACAATTTTACGAGAGGAATCGAATAATTCCCTGAACTGTTGAAGAAAGATTATAGTGAACAATGATATATATTTTTATCATTACTTTCCGGTTTACCTTACATAATACATTTATGGATCCGATGTTTAAAGCAAAGTATGAAACGCGTACTCATTGGTTGCACTTTTTGAATATTTCCTCGAATGATGTATTCAACTGCGCAATTCCTAAGAATATTCTGACAATTGTCCTAGAGGAAATATTACATTATATTTTAAAATACCCATGATACTATTTTGTGCATAAACGATGGCATTGCGTACCAGTTTTATTTACTAATATAAATTTTGACGGTTTTAAAACTATATGGGATATCCTAAAACCATTATGAGATGATTTGAATTTCTGATGACACAAAGGGTTCGATCAATAATTAACCTCATCTTATCGCGAAATTATTTCTGGACGTGTTTCTCTTTGGGATATTTTTTTAAATTTGTCTTTACTTTGTGCAGGTTATTTCATAAACGAAAGGTTTGTGGGTTTAATTATTCCTTACATGTAATGCAATGTATTTTCTGGTTAGATTTTTATTTTAAATCATTAATTTCAGTCGGCTTTGCACCGCGTATTAATTTTTTTTCTCAATTAAGCAGAATCTTATATGTTCATAATTTTTAGGCAAGGGAATCAGGTATTAAGTTATGATATTAGACATGAATAAGTATAAATGGATACACTTTATGATGTAATAAATTATTTATTAATATAATGAAAAAGCAAACAGGAATATAAGAAATGGATCAAGTAAACTCGCAAAATGTTAAGACTTTGTTAAAAAATAATGTATTTACATGGATTTTTTTCATTACATTATTGAGTTGATTAATTATATTCCTTAATTTCGGGTAGATACAGTCCAACTGTTAATAACGTTTTCGTCAATAACTTAGGTTTCTATCCATTAATCTGGTTTAGTTTCCATTATCAAAACTATTTTTTAAGGCTAAAATTAAACACATCGTTACATATTTTATATTTTAAAACAAGAGCTTTTAGTATCACCTTCATAAACCAATGACGTTTATAGATTCGTGTAAAAATCCATGCTAATCCAGCTAGTCACAAGAAAAACATCTGTTTTGTAATAAAGTGAATTAACTTCGTCATATATCGCCAGTCAGCTGTCACTCAGGATACATAAGCGGCTTTGAAGATTTTGGAAATAGAAATCGTTCATATGGCATCGGCGTTCATTCTTCGTTTTTATTATTCCCGACCGACAAAAAAATCGAGAAGATTAGATCAATTGGACGAGATATCACCGGGACAATGTATCAAGAATGACAAATGCCGAGGAGTATCTCTGGCCGTGTGTTAAATTGAATGTCACGAAATCACCGTTTTAGAATCGCCGTCCTATATAAAGATTACGCCTACAGCCGCGCTAGACAATGACTATGGAATGTTTAAAAGCAAATTTGTCTTCGTGTTTGACAAATAAGGAATAATATTTCCTGTCGGGGTATCGGTTCGCGTCGTTTCCTTTCGGGTTCTGGAATCACCTGCGGTGGTATGGGACTATGTCACTGGATATGTTCCCAATTAGGAGATTCTGTGGACAAATTGTATTTATGGGTAGCGAGTGGTGCATTCTATGTGCAGCTGCCGCCACTTATCTCAATTCGTAATGATCTCTTGAATAATTATCATTTTTTTTCCTTTCGGCTGTACAAACATGTGACTTTTTATCGGCCATTTTAAAAAGGTTCATTTTTTATCGCTCGTCGCAGCGTCCTTACAACACGTAAAATGGCAAACGTAATTTGTTCAAGGAAAATATCCACATAGCTAAAATGTAAATGAGATGTGATTGTATCAGTGTTAATGTCCTGTTTTGACAGACTTATGACTAGCAAGGAATGTCGATCCCAGCGTCGCTTCTTCTTCATCTTCTTCGTACGCCAATGACTTTTTACACCTGAAGTCAATAGGTAACGTGGGACATAAAAAATGGACAGGGGATCTCAATCTAATCGGCGAAGCGCCGTTAAATAGTGTTTAACGTGTGTTAATTTTAGATGAAAAAAAAATATAGAATAGACCGACCTTTTAGAAAAATGTGATAAATATTACACCTGTGTGGACTGTGGGAAATTATTTTTTTATATATTTCCTATAATAAAATATATAATTACTGTAATTTAAAAATGTGCCAATCAATAAAAATAGTTATTAAAATATATTTATTATATTATGCCAGCGATTTTGTAAGCCTGAATTCTAATCAGAATGTATCGAGAGTGGGACTAATGTGATGTCAGTCAATCATATATTACAAATGTATTTGTTACCAACAATCAATAACAATGAAAATATTGAAATATGGATGAAAAAAGTATCTAATAACATGTCATCAAAATTTTGGTTACCGGCTAACAATTGTAAATTCTCTTTAGATACATATTGTATATATATAAATAAATTCTGCAAAAACTAACTAAATATTAATTGTAAAATTTAATAAAAATATATTCTATTTAAAAACGTACGTTATAACTTACGAGGATTAAAGTTATTCGTTGTCGTTCTCATTCTCACTAGAATAAAATAAGTTTCTCCTGTCTTTTATTGCTTGAGAGTGATCATCACTGACGATTTTAATTAAATTTCTACAATGTTATAGTCGGCCGCACTAAGAATTCGTGATTCGTATTAGTTAGTTATTCGAAAATGTATTAGTTGGCTATCCTTAATCCTTGCACTATATACTCCGATAAAAATCATATTCGTAGTTGTCCTTAAATAAAATCATGCACATAGTTACATTTCCCAGACATGAGGGAAAATATTTTTGTTATTAAAAAAAAATAACAATATACAAAGAAGTAGTCATCTCTCGATTAATAATTGTAGAAATAAGCTCTGATATTTGTTTATTTGATTACGATGGATGAATGGCATAAAAGAAATATTCCAAAGCACCGTTCACCCGTATAAAGATTCGATTAAGATTCTAGATATGCAAGGGGAATGAATATCTCACACTAATATTCCCCCCAGTGTCAAAACACGACACTGGTTCAATTTTATATTGTTTCAGTTGGATTGAAATTTACATTATTTATTTATTAATATATAATTATTTATGCAACAAAGAATAGATGGCATTAAATTAATTGATTCCAACGCGCCAAACAACCTACACAAATATTTATATAAAACATGCAAAGGTCTCATCCACTTATACACCCCCCGGCCAGTGTTATAAAGAATTCCCTGAATTTTTAGTTATCGTCGAGCACCTATCCGTGGCTCAGTCGCGGTTAACTTACGTTATCGAAATAAAACGTATGTTACCTACAAGCCATAAAACTGGTTGTTATTATTATATATTTATACGGCTATTTAACAAGCGTTGAAATTAGAACTGAGGCTTAAAATTCCCCTCCAACTGCAGATTCTAGGGTAAAAGTTAACTACGTAATCCTATACTACGTTATTCAGCTCTATAAAATTTAATTAGACCGGCTATAGACAGCAAACGTGGGGGTTTAGGCAGCCTAAAAAAGTTAACCCTTCCAGACCAATGTCAATCCAATGGGAATTAAGTAAATGTTCAAGAAGAGAAAAAAATATTTTCTATAGTTAAATTGTTTCCTATAATATGAAAAAAAAATTAACTTAAAGCGATAAGAGAATTTTCACATTGTTTACTCTAAAACACACGTTGTAATTAGTAAGAAGAATTAATCTGGAGAACTCAACAAATCGCGGTTACTTCAAACCAAAATGGAGTTGTTTAAAGGTCAACAGTGATTCATAACTATGTAAAAATATGATGAGTGGACACTGCTGATTAACTAACAACGTCATTTATTAATTATTTGATGTGCAAGATGTTAAAATGGTAGAGGAAACTCATTTTTTGAGAGCTTGAAACCTCAATTATCAATTTTTAAATTTTATACAGAAAATACGAGAATGACACATGAAGAAAATCCCTAAAATATATAAAATTTCGCCAAGAGTTGATAATGCAACTCGTTGAGAATTTTCGTGCTACCGAAAAGCCCATATTTGGGTGACTATCGACAACCAATTGGATGGAAATCCCCGTTTTATATACAATAGTCAAAAATGCAAGATTGTATGATGTTCTCGGAACGTGATATTCAAAAGAAGAGATTGGCAACATAATGCGATATTTGCAAAAATATTATTATTTAATAAATTAGCTTAGACAACTTTAAAACTTTGCACTCCAAACGATTAAGCTCAGTGTTCGAAGCCGAATTGTTTATATGGATTATTGAGATATATAATAAACTACTATTGTTAAACCAGAAACAGTGGTGTGATTCTGTAGTACATTGCAACTGGCATTGGCACATTGAACATTGAGAAATGGGGAAGATTTGGCGTTAAAATCGAGTGGAAGAAACCTAAATGACTCCCATTAAAAAGTAGACAAACCTTAGCAAAAAGTAAAACAAATATTTAACCTAGCCATGCCTATTGGGGACCCCAAGTTTTTTTTTTATTTTTCTGGAATAACTCTTTTAATATAAATCCTAAATTTCACAAACTTGTTGTTTCTCTAAAGAATAAATATTACAAATAATCATTGACCTTCATTGTCCGCAATTGCATAAAAAAATAAAAACATCAATATTTGTATCTGTTGGAACGGTCGCGATGTTTTTTCTCGCTCACATCCGAAAAGATGTACCGAGTGCGATGAAATGTACTAGTGACACGTGCCGCTAGAACTCAGTCTGCGGCGAGACATCGCCGAGTGAGCGTATCGGTTACGCGTCATATTGATTAGTTAAAAAATCAAAATTATGAAGCATATCACGAATAACTATTTTTTATTCTTAGAATAATCCATTTAAAAACAATTCAAATATTGATAAAGAATTAGGATATGTTAAGAACTATGTTAATGGGAATAAAACGGTATGACAGTCAAACAGCGCATGCGTGATAAATTGGATCAACTCTTAAAATTTGGCTATTGATCCCGGTGGCACTACTTTTTATGCGTTCAACAGAATAAAATTGTGCCCATTTTCCGGGAACTCTGAATATTTTCAAGGCAGTTGTTTTTCTGACACATTGATTTGATAAGCGGCTGCAGCTGACACACCGCCATTACAGATTCGTGAGCTGACGCCGCGGGTTCAGAGGTTGACGGTTGCCGTGACAGATGTCTGACGCAAATAAATTTTCTGACGGATCTTCGCACTTACATAAAAATGTTTGGCGCGATAAGAATATCGACAAGGTCGAAGGTGAAAAGCCTGAGAATCGTTTCCATTCTGACGCCTCGGATTATTGAGGTCCGCAATTTAAATAACACAGTTCCTATATTCGACAAACGATTTAATATATATTCACAAAAAAATTGGCATCGGGTACACCCTGTATCGGATTGCGGGTCATCTCCCATGTAAAGCACTCCGGGTTCTTATGATTCAGATGCAACTAAAACTTTTTTATGTCGTTCTTGATTGCGCGTTTTGTGCCGACCAAGAAAATTACAAGCCAACCCCCTCGTGAATTATTCACGGAATGTGGGAATTGAATTTAAATTTTTATTTTAAACTTCAGATGTTGATTAATGCAAGTACCACCGTGCGCTAATTTATTATTTATAATGTGTACTTGCGCAAAAAAAGATTGCCACTTAAGGGTAAGTGTGCCATAAAAGGGATGAGTTTTGAAATTTGACCACGTCCATGTAGATGTTATTTTCTTGTCACATAAAAATTTAATGTCATGTGGGAAAAAATGGCGGCTTATGAATCAGTTATTTTATAAGCGGCCGTGATACAAAAATTTAGCTCAATACACATACTGCCTGTATGAATAATGCGTAAATTTTGGGATATTATTTCTTAACGTAGCATCAAATTTCTATATAGGTTTATGAAAGAATGTAGGGTATTCAGACCAGTACATAGTTAGTATCTAATATGAATGTAAATACACATTTGAACACAGAGGGAAAATATTAATATAATATTATAATACAACGATTCACCATCTTATATAGAATATTATCATATTATTAGGTACATAAAACCCAACCCATAATTTATTATCTACACACATAATAAATAACCCCGTAATAAAGATAGAGAAAATCATAGAATATAATGTTACAATAAGCTCTATTCAAAATTTCTTAACTAGGCTCTAGTTATCTACATCCAGCAAATCACGAATAACAAATTTTCATGTAAATATTAGTGGATTAAACTCAAAATTATGCTTAAAAAAATCAGTGTCATGTCTGATAGATATCGTGACTAAATTTTTAGAAGCGAAATCGGGGACCCAAAAGAAGGTAGGAATAATATAACAACACACAAAAAGCAAATAGTAACAGTCCTTTATTATAGGTATTAGAATATTTTTCTTGAAATCTCCGTTTCCTGGAAAAAAATACATAAAACATCAGAAAGTATCACTATGAAGAACAAACTAAACTTTTTATGGATACATAAAAAATTTGGAAATAAAGTCTCTTGAGATATTTATATAAATTTAAATTGAAAAGAGTACAGTCAACCCTCATATAGCACCGAGATATAGAACACGCTATAGAAACCCGCCCTATAGAAAACTAGGCACACATACCAAAATTATGTTTTTTTTATTGTATTTTGTAAATTTAACAAAATCAATACATCAACCTTTTTCATGTTTAGTTTGGTCACGAGCTAATGTTATATTTTGTTGTCAACCAAAGGGCATTGACTACACGTGGCAATGTATTACATAATAACGAAATATGTAATTTAGCGTTGTGTAGAAAACGGCAATCTAAAAGGAAACACTATAGAAGGGGCTGCCGCACACCCTGCTCTATAGAAGAGAGCATTATAGGAGAGTCGACTGTATAAGAAAAATAGCGACATCAATAAATTAAAATCTACAAAGTGTTTAAAATGAACACTATCACTCTGTATAAATATATTATTATTAAAAGAAACAAAATAAATCCAGAATATTTGTATGTCCAGTATTTCTTTAAAAAGGTGTAGCCCTCCACCAAGATAATGCAAGACCTCATACAAGTTTGTTAACTCGCCAAAAGATTTTACAGCTTGGATGGGATAACTGCCACACCCACCATATTCTCCAGATCTGGCACCTTCTGATTATTATTTATTCTGGTCTCTACAAATTTTTTTAGACGGTAAAATGAACAATATATAATTCAATAAAATGTTTATTTACAAAAAAAACGAAATTACTTTTCGAACAACCTGATATATGTCTTCAACATATTAGAATTTCTATGTAAATACAGTAAACCCCCCTATAACGTCCTCTCCTATAACGTCCCCTATAACGTTTGCGGCAGTTTTTTCTTATAACGTCAAATATAACGTACGTATTTTGAAACGCTAAATAGAATTTTCATAAAAATATTTTATAATTTGCGTACCAACTTCAATAAAATAAGTCGTGTTGATCTTCCCTAGTTCTGCAAGTTGCGGGAAGATATTGCGCCAAAATACGAAAGGATATCGCTTATCGCGCGAATCAAGTCAATTTGCGCTGGTAAACAAGTAAAAATGTAAAAAAAAGAAAAATTAAAATGTTTGTTGCACTGCTCTCTTTCAAATCAAAAAATAAAATTACCCCCCTATAACGTCTCCCCCTATAACGTGGCACCTATCTCGACGTTATAGGGGGGTTTACTGTACGACTATTTACCACTCGATTTCGCAACGAAGTTCATTCCACGACATCGAATCAACGAGTCACGGCTACGTCCTCAGACGGAAGAGTGGCAGTCCCCCGACGTATTTGGCTACATCCTAATAACATTTCCGACCGGCCAAAGTTGGAATCAAAACGTGTCCAATCTGACGAGCCGTCGGAGCGAGTAGGTGTCCGCAGTGAGCATTAGCCGGCGCGGGCCGCCTGTCAGAATGCATAATGCGGCGGCATTGCATCCGCGCATTGGTATTCACGTGAGCCGCACAACTGCATCGCCTTTGTGCTGGCTGCTAGTCATTTGTGCAGCTGCACTGATCCTGCCAGGGCCCCGGGAGTCTGTAACTTGTCTGCTGCGCATCTCCTCGCCAGGAAGACGTACACACAACTCTCTGCAAACTCTCCCCCCGGTCCGCCGCCCCACCCCTCGCGCTCTGCGTTATAATGGCATACGAGATTTCAGCTCCCGTCGAACAAACACCAACAATCTAATTTATTCTTCTGACTGTGTGCACGGAAGCCTGTGATCAAATCCGCATCGGCGTCTTTGACCAGTTTGTACGCTCCGTTTGCTTTTGCTAATCACCGCCGAGGCCACGCCCTCGCATCCGCTAATTGGTTAGCCGGGAGGTGTAAGCACTGTTTATCTTGCGACTGAATAAATAATAGATAAATACTAAATGTTAATCGAGGACGTTTGAATTCTAAAATATTTATTATTTTAGGTGAAATCTCAAATAGTATAAAAAAACTGTCTGGATTAGTCATCAGATGGTCATGATGCATCGTTGCTATGGTAACGATGCATCATGACCATCACCAATATTTCTAAATTATTACCATTTTTCTACGTCTGTATATAAGGAGTGGAGACCTGGATCACCATGGCGAAGATTTAAACTGGCCGAAGTCTTTTAGTAGCTAGTCAGACTACTGAATCGATGAGAACTGAAGAAGACTCGCACTAATTAAGGATCCCTATGATCATCCTTTTCTATCATAATACAGAAAGTTGTCGTGTTTCAAAATAGACGCCTAAATGTTTTATTTGTGGAACTGCTTCTTCGATGAAATAGCTCTTTTATATTAAGGTCGATCCAGTATTTATCCATGTATTTTATTTATTTATTGTATGTTACTATCGTTATCATGATCGGTGTTATGGCTTGTAGGTAACATACATTTTATTTCGATAACGTAAGTTAACCGCGGCTGAGCCAAGTTAGTAGTCGGATAGATATCCGACGAAAACTAAGAATTCAAGGAATTCTTTATAACATTACCCATTACCTCCGCATGTTTTATAAAAATATTTATCTAGGGAGTAATGTCATTGAATAAATAATTACAAACAAATAATATAAATTTCAATCCAACTGAAATAGTATTAAAAAATTAACCAGTGTCGTGGTTTGACACTGGGGGGAATATTGGTATGAGTGACCTATTCCCCTTGCAGCGTTAGAATGTTTATCGAATCTTTATATGAGTGAATGGCGCTTTTAAATCTTTCTGTTATACCAAACAGAATACTTATAGTATTAAGAGAATTCTTTAAATCTTAGAATATGTAGCGAGAAGAAGATATAATACTTTAGAAAGAGATGTACGGGGATGAAAATGGGTGGTGACTTTTTGAAATAGTTGAAGATGTTCTCACAATATATATTTATATACTTTACACATACAGTCAGTTCTGGACTTGGAACTGGAGAACGTTCGTCACAGTCATGACATCATGGTTGAGACGGAGTAGTCCTCCAGGTGGCAAAGACCCGTCTCAGGGTTAATAGGCCTTTTAAAAAAAAAGACAACAGATATGTAGTATGTATTGTTTCTAATACTATTTTTTTAACTTTATATTATAAGTCAATAAATAAATATACACAATGAAGTGTATTGGCAATATTAATCAATGTTAGGCAATTATTGAATCGATAAATTATCCTTTCAACGAATTCTGAACGCAGAACTTTCCAGTCGATGAATTGCAGTCATATTTACCAACTTTTCTAGAATCTAATTTTACAGCTTGAAAAATTAAAAAATTCTACATAAAAACCCAAGAATTTTTGTGATATTGTTTCTTCTCTAATTTATTTTTCATGTCCTCCAGAATGTACAGAATACTTTCTTTATAATTCATTGAACGGAAATCATCTGTCTTTAGCAACTCTGGAATATTTTTTTTTTTTTTTAAAAATTCAGTTCCCCATTAAGTCGTATCATTGGTATATATAGATATATAGAGGGAAACTCTTTATAAAAAACCGCATACCAAGACGGCTCGGGTCCCCGCGGTATGGACACGAAAGGGGAGCCCTCACGTCACGTGTGAGACTCAGGTTCCTTTGGCTTCGACTACCATGCGAGAGTTTGATAAGGTCCATGCCCTCAGCGAGTGAGAGCCTTGTGACTGGCAAATGATGATGATATTTATTATCAACCTTTGAATACCTACCCATATCGTAGCCCATATTTTTAAATTCCACATCACTGAACTGGAGCAAAATCTGAAGCGATGTCTTCAAGTGTATTTTATTTTGGTGGTTTAAAGTCAAATATGAAACAATCGTCTACATCCACATATTTGTTCCTTATTATGATGCATGCAGGTAATACAGGTTTTTACGTCAAATACACCCTTTTGCAAATCAAATTGATCCCTTTTAATGGACTATTTTTTTTATTAAATGTGTTTAATAATTTAAGTTAAAATAATTATTCTATCTGATTTAGATTGTTTATTAATATAAAGACTTCAAAGATCACTAAATAAATTGAATCCAAGTACAAACATTAGAAGCATCTGACACTTGAAGACAAAAATTGCAGGTATTTTTATAAACACCAACGTCTTTCAAAACTCTCAAGACGAACAAAGACATTTAAACACTAATATTTAGAGTAAAATTTCAAGATTTTTTTTCATATTCTATACAGTTTCGTTGTTCGTTCGAACAACACCTTGGCATTAGATTAAAGAATCACTTTTGTACTAGTCACTTGAATAAACTGCTAAATAACAACAATAATAACGTTATTTATTACATTACAATATATAAACAACATTAAGAGATTTATAATAGTATCCGTGTTAATAAATTATTATTTTAATAATAAAAGCAATCTATATTTTTTAAATTGAAATAGATAACTGAGAAACGAAGAATATTTCTTTTAAATTATTTACATCATTGTGTGGATAGAAAATCTTCAAAGCAATTTGTTCTTGTCGCATTTTACTGAGAAAAGTCTTGACTTGACATATGTATTATAATATATTTCTGAGAATTCCGTAAAATATAAATGATCGGAAATGAAAAGCTCTAATATAGTGGGCGGAATTTGAAAGTTGACAATCGAAGTCATCACATAAAATAGTTGTATTATGCATCATATCACTCTCATTTAACACGTGATCTGGAATATTCAGTCCATTGTCTCTCTATCGAATTACTAACCACACCCAATCTCTGTGATAAACGCAAGAGATCCGCTACCAATGCATATGTATTACGACATACATTATATTATGCATACAATATAGGATTATTTATTCAGTCATGCATTGCTATTGTATAATTCATATTGTGATCTGTCATAAAATTTATGAGATCTGATTAAAATTACATAATTATTTATTATGACTAAATATTCCATTCCGTATATGTATAGCATATGTGTATAAAAATATGTTGTTATTAGTGTTTGCCAATTTTTTTGTAATGAATATCACATTGCCAATTTAGATTAAAATCAAAATCGTTTTATAATATTTTTTTAACAGTAGCGCCACATATAAAATATTGCATTTCAACACGCTCCATCTACATACAAATTTACAAGCATAATAATTTATTTGAAAAAAAAAATCAATATAGATAATGATCACTAGATATCGAAACAACTCGTCATCTCCTTACTCGGCCGGCGGTTGCAGGACAATTTGAATTTTTCAAATAAATCGGCATACAATTTGCGTCAAATAACTCCCGGCTAATGGCAGCTTCCGCTTTGTAATAATATATTTTCAATCGAAATTTTGATACAGAGATAATCGGCGCTGAATTTATTATCAGTACAAATATGAGACAAAATAATTTGATCCATCGATCAGTTGGTCGATGGAGTGGCCCCGGGCGGCCGTTAGTCTGTCAGCGTTCGGCGGCCGAAAGGGATTGAAAGATTATGTCACATAAATAATTTTTGATGGAAATGATTAAAAAAAATCTCTTGCGCCATGAGTCATTGATCTCTTGCGCAATTGCTTTATTGCGACGGGTCGCCAACAAGCAATCAGCCCGTTGCAGCTGCGAATGCATATCAATTGAATCAAAACTCTATTGTTCGACTTTGATATGTTGCTGTTACGTTTCTTCTGATATGACGTGTGTGTGTGTGGGATGACCGTGGAATGCATAGAATTAGATCTGGACCGGTCTGAGTCGATTCTGCAATGACTTTATTGCATTGCACACCATGTATCTGCTTTTATTGCTTGATTGTACTGTATTATTCGTTTGGCATTAATGAAAATTGTGACATAAAATCATTAAATATGTTTTATTCATCCAATACAAAACACTTCCGATTATAAAATTTTTAAGAAAATAAGAAAAAGAGGAATCTACCTCGAAGCTTTCCGAAGAATATGAAGTGGGTACCCAAACACTTCCTGAACACATCTGTAACTCATAAAATTCTAACTCTGGTGATTCGAAAAGTTAAAAACTGGGATCATTTAAAGAGATAGAAATCAGATTAATTATTAGCCAGCAAATAAGAGATTTTTTTAAAAGTAAAATGTTATAATAAGTTCATATTATTTATACAATAAATATATTAAATGAAAGATTATTTCTTTAATGAACCAACATTATCGTACCGTTCTTGAAACCCAAAGTAACGAAGATGACGACATTATCAAATTTTGAAAAAAATATGATATAAGGAGTAACTTAACTTTGGCACAAATAAAGTCATCAGTAACCCGCGTTCAATCTTGGAAAAAGATATAGAAAGATTTTTTTGTATTCCAACGAGAGCGAAACGAGTAAAATATCTAAGATTTGTTGAAATGTCGAAAAAAAATATTGAGTGATTAGAAAACAATTAGTGTATTCCGGGTTTTTAACGATTTATCGATTGGGATATTATTTCCAATCTCCACCAAGAGAGAAAGAGAATGGGGAAAAAACAGTAGCGGCTCGTGGTTAAAATATTTGAGGTGTTGCGGAAAATTAAAAATTAAAAAAAGTGGAAGTAAAAATTAAGTTGGATTTACTTTGGAACATATCGATCAATAGAGTTTCATTTCTAAGGATTTTATAGCACTTAAGATAATTTGAAATGAAATTAAAAATCGCTAAAAAATTCGTGCAAGCATACCTAAATCACAGATTTTCTTAATAAATATTAATCGTGTCAAAATAAGAGATTGCTTTTAATTTTATTTTAAAACGAAATAATTATTATGGGTATTTTTCGATTATACCTGAGAATGTACTGTATTTATATATTAAATGTGAATATTTTCTTTAATAATGATGACAGAATCATCAATTGGTGTTAAACTTAAAAAAATAATCACAAGTATTTACAATTTACCCGAATGTTTCTTAGAATATTTGCTAGAAGAATAAAGTTTAGCGAGAAGACGAGAGCTAGTGAAACAGAAAAAGTTTGTTCGAACAGATCAAATCAGAAACAGGCTCATAAAAACTCTTCAGACCTCTGAATAATGGGAAAGCTGTAGAAGGATAATCTTATCAAAGACAAATCATGAGATTGCGAAGGCAAAGAAATTACAGTAATGATATATCCATTTTATACCAGTGTTTTTCTAATATTTGAAGAACTTCTAGAATGCAATAATTGATATGACGTTTATCTCCTCATTGATAAATATAATATTTTAATTATTTCATTATGTCCGGCGGATACAGAGGCTAGGTCAACATAACAGTGTTATTGTTAGCCAAAAATTCTTTTCACATTTTCCATTTTTTTCCACAAAAAACATATACCGAAACATGTAAAACCTGTTCAACAGCCAACATTAAAGTAAGCATTCAATATGGCTACCAATGTCAAGATATGTCAGGCATAACCGTACTAACAAAACAATGAAAAAATAAGAAAATTGTAATTTTACAGCTAGCGAAATCAAAAAATTGCACATTATTTTGTATCAAACCTCGTACATTTCCTTACAACAAAAAATAATTACTTTCTAATTTGATGGATAACTTCAGTAATAACTTTTCAATTGAAGCCCATTTGTAACCTTATTCCATACAACTCTGCAAAATATCGCAAGGGATATAATATTTGAACAGATATTTTAAATTAATTTATTCTAGAATATTTAAAGTCAGCAATGCCTACTTGATTCATCGAACACATTTAGTGATTGTAAAAAAAATCTCCAATATTTTATTTGTTATCTAAATTAATTGGTATGTACGCAGAGGAAGAGTTAATAACAATTGGGCATACTTTCAACGTCGAATGATATATAGTCCCAGATGGACAAAGACGATAAGACAACATTATTTATAGTACAATTTCTCACTAATCACGGAGGCGGCCAGAGTGCTGCTGCAGCATTGGGCCAGTTAATCAAAACTAATGGCCCTAAACGAAGGTTAACTAATTTAAATCAATATCGCAAATGCATCCAGTACTTCAGAATGGCGACTGTGCCCATTCGTTTCAGTTATCTGGCAACGGGCAGTCCAGTTATTATGGCATCTGTGTTGCAATAGAAACGAATTGCCGCCAAAAATAGGCGAACTAATAAGAACAAATTTAAACTGAGTATTAATTTTCACTGGCATGAAAAGGTTTCCGATCGCAGATTTCCGTGTTGTAGGTGCGTATATCATGTCAAGAATTGCCAATGAAACTCGTTCTTCCTCATTAGTCCAGCAGGTAGCCAAACAAATTGTAAAAAATGATTTTGACACGTTTGACACGAGTGTATGAATTTTCATAGCCACACGGCAAACGATGTATAAAAAAAATGGGTTTATGAATAAATTAATTGTGAATGGTTAAAAGGAGCAACTTCTCCACTCAAATGATGCAATGATAAAGCTGGAAATACAAATCATGTCGGCATAGCATGTGATTTTATAACTCGTATGTAAAAATCCAATAAAAAATACGTTATAAATGGAACATCCTTATGTATTTTTGAATTTTAACATGATCGTTATTTTGGCGATTGATTTTGGCCCGAGTATTTCATCGTCGGACGTTGTTTTGTTACACAGTTTAAATTATACTGATTTCAAATTTGCATGGATATTTGTTTTACCTGGAATTTGATTATTTATTCGAAATGATTTCGTAATAACGGATAAATTTATTATAATATTTATCTCATTTATGTGGTGGATACGGCTCACAATAAACCGCATTTAATGGAAATAGAAAATGACTCAATTTACTATGAATAATAAGCGATATGCTCCATTTTCATAAATACATTATGCAATACCACTGCATTTAAATGAAACAAGAATAGCATATTATAATCTGAAAAATTCGAAACAATACGAAAGTGATATTCGTAAATAATAATTTTATTAAAAGGGTCATAATCATTTTTTAATCAAATTTATTTTCAGAAATATCAATAGAATTTTTAATGAATCAGCTAAATTAAATTAAATTCTCATATCATCATTTATTAAAAAATATAATAATTTTAATATGTATTAACTCATTGCCTACGGGGACGTGAATTCCACGTCAAGAGCGTTTTTGTGTATGTCCGGGGCGCGCATATCACACGCTAACCGACACTAGGCATTTAAACGCCTTTAACTTTTACATTGTTTTGTTTATTGAAGTAATTTTTTTTAGATACTTGATAGTTGTAGCAATACAAAAATTATTAAGTGTATAAATAACCATTTATTCGAAATATTTTTTGGCTCTCTTACAATAAAGTGTGTGTTTAGAAATTGCCTTAGCAATTGTTTAATGTTGAATATTTACTGAAAAAGTATACCATTTAACAATTTATTTATTTATTACACTGTTATTATCTATTGTTTTTTCGTTAACCGATTCTATGCGTTTGGATCTGCTATATCTATTATAACGTTTGTTTTTTTTTTTTAAATATCCTCTTATCGATAGGATACTTAATTATATTTTTGATTAATCAACTATTACTGATATCGTAATTGTTCGCATTTATTAATGACGTTCCTCAATATTCGGAGCTATAAAAACAGCTGTTGTGGATAATTAATACTATGTTCTATTCCATTGACTCAACGACTAACGACCTTGAAATTTCATACACAAGCCCTAAATATAAATATTCCAAAGACCATGTCCAAACCACGTTTAATAAAATTTTTAATTCCGCCCGTATCCATAAAAGTTTGGTGACCCCTGCTATAAGATGTAATTTATTTATTTCTTCTTAGCTACCAGTAAATGTTGAAGTACAAGTAGTTAAATTTTTGGCTAAATATCTTGATTAATAAAAGAGTTATATTTTTTTTTGTAAAAAACGTCGTTTCACCAAATTTTGGCGAATGCGCCCCGCCCTAGCGCATATTTAACCGAAATTCGCCCCGTAGGCTATGTGTTAAATAACTAATTGATATATCATTTAGAGCAGGGATGAGCAACCCGTGGCACGCGGGCCGCCACACTTTTTTCAAAGATTTTACATTTAAAATTTTTAAAATGTCTAGTGTCCCGCAGTCTCATTGTATATAGATTTTGCCGAATACAGTGAAATCGCATTTTTACGTTTTTGAAGGGATCGATAAAAATACGTTATTGGAGGGAAACGTAGATTCTTGGTTAGAAAACAAAAATTGAAAATTAATTTTTATTTAGATAAAAACGCAAATTAGTTTGGTATATTTTTGTGCTTTTTATAGCTCTTTCGATCTTTTAAATCAATAAGGCCCTCAATAAGCCTCATAGCTTACCTCATTGACATTTTTGTGCTTTTTTAATTATCAACGGGGAAAACTTCACCCTGCTATCTGAATTTGTAATCAAAAGGTAGCCTGTTTTTACTTCATTTTCCTCCATGACAAGTTTTACTCTTAGAGACGAATGTCTTCGAGGTATTAAACATATCTCTTGGAGCTTACTCTGCAATTACAGTAGAAACGGCCGTCTGCTTCCAATCTTCAGCGATGTCAAAATCAACAGTTCGAGATTCTCTGCAAACTGATCTATAAACCACGGAGTGCCTCTTCTTGAAACGATCTATCCAGCAATTTGATGCAGTAAATCCTTTGACATTTAATCGAGACTTAATGTGCAGGGCTTTACCTCGAATTAATGGACCGTTCTGCTTCCTTATATTCATTTGTAACATGTTAAAACGTCGCGCATTTATTTAAAAAATTGTAAACCTAAACTGCGGGAAATAAGCATAAAGGCGGACAGCAAAAATTTAACGCAAATAGCGGGAAAATGTGAAATACGGGCACGTAAAAACAGGGTTTCACTATATATCTTTCGCCGTTTTTTTAATAGTATTTCTATTAATGATTGCTTTATTTATACATTTATTTTTAATACTATGTTTATTTTGTTAATAAAGAGATAATTTGAGTTCATCATTTAGTGCGTATTTTTTTACGTTCGGCCCTCGCGACATTTTTAAATTTGTAGCTGGCCCGTTGTAAAAAAAGGTAGCTCACTCCTGATTTAGTGGTTTATACTAAAATATTTATATTTAAGAAATAAATATCGATTTATTCAAATAAACATTATCCGTTTCTAAGCAAATATAATTTAAATAAAATAATTTTCATTTATTTGACATTCCTTTATTTTTACTGATAATTGTATCCATTAAAATGTGTAGTGATGGTAGTGTCGTGCTTTGTGTTGTTGGTGAATATCATTGCAGAATGCTTCTGGCCACTACATGCAGATGTTAGTTCATGAAATAGTTATATGTTATTTTTTTTATCATAATCCACGTTCGATGGTATTAAAGAAGATAATTCCGATGGAGTCGATGTATTAATAAAATGTGTGCTGTAATAATTTTCAGATGCTTAGAAGATTGCCAGTAGAAGAGAGCTCATAACTACGCAAAGGTAAGAACTGAGCATAGCTGGGAGAACTGGATTCGGTGAGTCGAATTGATTAGCCGATCAATATTTAAAAACCATCAAACGATACATTTTCGATATTTAAAGAGGCTTGTACGTCTTTAGCGTTTCCATCGATCATCCGTGTTTGTCGAACATAATGCCCGATCCAAGGTGCCGGGACGAGGGCCTCCTCGATCAATAACCGCCGCGATAAGATCGTCGTCGATGTTTTTAATTTGACAAATAGTCGGGTCGGTAGTCGCTCATATTATAATGAGGTTGATTATTGAGAAGTTTGAGAGCTTCCAGAGGGCGTGATGGATCGCAGCGCCCACTCTCGGCCGCGGCTCAGCGCCACACCACCGTGACACGGCGATGCATCTTCGTATCGTGCGAGTCTGCACAGGATCGATGTTGCAGTGGCAGAGGATATTAATAAATTTAATTAATTTCCGCGATAAGGTCGATTAATTCCGCGAAAAATCGTAATTTTAGCTGTAACTCTTGAATTTTAATTAAACTTTTTAGGACATTTATGATGTTTCTCTGTATAAATTTATTTAAATTGCTTTAACCTTTGCTAACTTATGCATGACGTTAACATGGATTAATCTGGATACCGATTATTTATATAGTCTAATATAATTAGAGACAAATTCCAATTAAATCACTATATGATATCAATGAAAAACAAATCCCATTCTCATTGTTCTATTTTTGTTTTAATTCTTTGAATATGATTGTACTTTGTATTTTATTTCAAGTATTTTCAAGGGTCCATGGAAAATTATCCAAGGATTACCGAGAAATTTTGAGAATATGAAAAATAATATCTAAATACGATTATAATATTTAAATACAATCCATTAAATTTTATGTTTGTTAAAATTTAATTTGAATTGAAATATTTTACCAGAAATACCATGGGAAATATCAGTTTTTTTATTTGACGGAACTTATGAAACGTATACAATCTAGATATTCCATGAAAATACGATGTTACAATATGATTATTATTTATAAATATTTTTTTCATCCCAGTGATAAGTGAAATAATTCTTAAAAGACGTTAATATTAAGTTTTTTATCAATGTCAATATTAATGAAAGGCAAACATCATAATTTTTATTATATTTTATTAAATTTATTTGAATATATTATATATTGTACATAGAATTTTATTTTCTTTTAGGAACTAATCCATAGTTATAGTATCTCTCTAAATATAGTTATATTGCATTGTAGTGCAATAATACCCGTTAAGCGTTTTTTTTTTTTTTTATATTTGATGAAAAAATTTAAATGGTCTCTCTCAGTTACCTATACATTATGTTAAGGTTCGATTATGATTTTAAAGATGCTATAGATAATAAGATATAAGATAATAAGTCTCTCACAATTACATTCCCCCCTGGCCAGAGTCATAAAGAATTTCCAGAATGCATAGATTTCGTTGGAGGCCTAATCTATCCTAGTAATAACTTGGCACAGTCGTGATTAACTTACATTATCATAACAGATTGTTTGTTACATACAAGGCATCTCACTAGTTGATATTTTTTTTTAAATTTTAACTGATAATTTGAGTCATAAAGAATGGTCAAGTACTAAAAAATTGACAAACTTCTGTATTAAATGAGTCTTTTTATGTCTATTTATTAAAAATATGTATCAGATAAATATATTTTTGCATTAACATCGAAAGTATCGGTTTTAAACTAAGTGAGTGTTCATATATTTTTTGTTGTTGCATTTTATGGGTCATAATTATGTACGCCACTGACCACACCCCACCTGTTGGGTGTCGAGAGACATCAAAATTAATTATGCAACATTATTGTATTATCGATAAATGGATCGATTTGGCGTCTGGGCCTCGAAAAAAAAACGAATCATTTAGACATTGGCCGTACAAACAAATTTGTTACAAACGAACGGCAAAAACTGGACCGAGCTGTCGAAGCGGAACAAAAAGTATGGATGACGAGCGATTTTTGGACGATCCACTTTGCTGATTTAATTTGAATACTTTGCAGATTAAATAAAATTACAGAAGAAATAAAAGTGTTCACCGGCAAATACCAATATGGTGGGGCCGACAATCGGCTCCGTTCATCTGACAAACAAACAACTCGATGACTGAAACGGTCCGATCCATTAGATTCGAATACATATTTATGTGTGTATTTTAAATTATAACGTGTGCGTATATTATAAATATATATATATATAATTTATTGCGGATAAATTTTGCGACACAAAACACTCGATTTACATATGGTAATGCGTAAATATTTAACGTGTCGCTTTGAAGATGGCTGGCTATTGGTTGGTTGGTGCCTTTGATTATTCCACTTGTTGGAAACGTCGTGTCAATTTTCTTCCGTGAAATTTAACTTGTTCCATTTATCTCCTAATTTGGGTTTCCTATATGGTACTTATGTTCTTTGGTCCGTAAATTTTGCGGGAAAATGTCGAAAATTTTCGTTTGAACGGCGCCGAAATAGGTTCCGGAAATCCACATCCGAATTATTACACTGTACATACGAAATTGAAGGATCGGTGTTTTAGATTTCGAGATAAGATAATGGAAAATTCTTGGTAATGTAATATTAGACAATATCAGCCTCCCATTATTTAACTGACTCGTCCTTTGACCCCATTTAATTGTGCCAAAATGGCTATTGATAATGCATAATTGATTGCCAATTGAAGCTAGTGTTCACGAATAATGATGCTGGGAGTATTGAAGCCATTTAAGCATCATAAATATCATCATCTTAAAATCTATGGGCAAAATTTATATCATAATTTCTTAATAATGATTTAAAAAAAATAAAAATATTATATAATTACGTTTTAATTGATTATTCATTTTTTAAATGTCAATAAACCGATACTGGTTAGCATCCGTCGATGCATTCTGATCATTGGCGTTGAACGGGTTAAAAAAACAAGATCTCTATTGTTGAAGCCGACTACGACGACAACGACGACCACGACTCCACTCCTGGCGATGTTATCTTGTAGTGAATGATTGGACAAGGTTGGAGAGGACAAGGCCTCCGCGCACACATGCCAAGAACAAAATCTTCACGCCTTTTTATACGCGCGTTTTAAAACGTCCATAAATTATTCGGGGCCCTCAATTGTAACGTTTATCTTTAATCAAGGGCCGGACCGAGGACTTATCTCTAATCTGGAAGATGATTGCGTGTCATCATTTATCCTTCACCACCCACAGCAGACTGTCGTCGATTCGTACGCCGTATGAAATTTCTGTGAACAATGGTTGGCAACACCTGTCCACGGGGATAATAAAGTGATCATTTTTAATGAAAACAGGCGAGGCCCTGCCATGTTTATTCGGGGCTGAGAAAATAAAAATACGCGTGAAAATGACAAGGGAAGTGTTAGGAGATTACAATACAATAGTAAAAGGATTATATGTCGGTTACAAATGGGCGTATAAGTGTTGTGTCGGGATCCGATCACAACATTAACACTTAAATGACCGAAACGCTATTGTTATTGGTCGACTGTGCCCGGAATATATAGAGAGGCTAACGGATGAAGAATATTGAAGGCTTTTTTATTTATATAAAAAAAATGTGTCTACGATTGTGTTATTTCAGATGGTGAGATGTTTTCGAATTTGTACCACATCCTTTCTTTTATAAATAGCATGTGCCTTTGTAAAATGTTAACCGAGCTTTAAGCTCGGCTCGATAATTTATTTATTAATTTTAAGGTGTTTATATATTATTATACGTCGTACTTCTATGTATATTATATATTATCCCTTTTATTTCTGAAGGATTGTGGGGGTTAACACGTTGTCAAGGTAGAAAAGCACGAAGGTTTCCATTATCGTGGTGGCAAGACAATCGTCCCACTTATCTGCTACAGACAATCGTCTATGTTTGTTCTGTGGAGTGGGTCGAACTAATGCACTTTTGGGCCAAACTGGGAACATTTTGTTTATTTAGCAGTGCAGCTGGCGTAGAGTAGAGTAGGCTAGCACAGAGTAGATCATTCATATTTAAGCATGTACCGACGCGGGCACTGTAACTGGCTGCAATGATAATAAAAAAAATGTGCATTTATTTTTCTGCGCAGGCAGCATCACATTTCCAGTTGAATTTGAAATGGATTTCAAAAAAATCTAATATAATTTAATAAAGTAAATAATGATTAAATTTTTACTTTATTAAATTATATTAGATTTTTTAAAGTAAATAATGATTAAATTTTTATCAGTTATTTATGTATGTATAAACACAATATATGCTCGTGTCAATGTTTAACTGATATCGCAGTGCAATTATTTATTGTATTTGCTTTTAATATTGACTCTGATAATAATAAAAAGAATGCGATATTTTTGCACGCTATTCCATAATTTTATCTGGCATGTTAAACACCGCGTTGCGGTCTAATATCCGAATGGCACATGTGAAACCGTTCTAAAAACTCGCATCGTGGCCATAAATTGACTGTCAGCTTCTCCCCTGGTCGGACAGTGCCAGTGACGAAATGTGTGACTTCCGGAAAAGTGTACCCAACGGCGGAAATGACGGGGACTCTGGAAAATTGCAGCGCGCTGAAAACGTGACCGGTATTATGGTCGGAGAATTTTTTCCGTGTATGCAACCGCAAATTATTAACTTGCATGACAGTCCAGCGGGCAATTTGGCCATGGTCGTATACCAAAACGTGTCGGAAAATTGGGGGATTGATTTTGAAATTGTGGCCCATGGACTAGACCGAACATAATAAAAACTAGAATTGTACGTCAATATTTAATTTAACGAAAAGGTATGCGCCCTAACGTGTAATGTAACGTAACGTAACGCCTATGCGTATGTTATATATTATTATTATTATTTAAGTGGTCTTCTAACCCTGAAGCGGTTCTTTGCCATATGAAATGCTGAATTTTCAGAATCCTTGATCTAAATCCATTATCATTTTATGATAAAGACGACGGTGTATATATTGAAATGAGCCATATTTGTAAATAAAACGTAAAAGTTTTTTATTAATGTAATGTCTCAATTTTCATTGCCATTTTCCCAGAAGATACGTCTAATTTAATTCGTCTGTAGAGCAAGAAAGTTGAAAGCTTGAAATAGAGTTAAATAAATCCTTGAGATTACCGATCGCTTCAACGTTTCGTAGAATGTTGATAGATTTAATAGTGGTAAAAAATAAGCTTGAGCTCAATAATCACCTTTTACACATTTTGCGGACAGTCTTGCATATGCACTCATTTTTTAGATTACGCCAGCAATCACCAATCTATGCATGACAACTAATACCGTGATACGTTTTGTGTGACCAGTTTTGTGCTTATACGTTCTGGAAACATAACTACCAGACGAAGATTGTATGATATTTCTGAAATATGTTGCTGGATACCCTTAGTTCCATGGATGGTCAAGGGGTTCATCCTGAATCGAGCATACAAAATACATCAAGATCATCCACAATTTACCTGGTGAAAGCCCTACAAATCTTCGGACACGTGGCGAGAAGAGGATAACGGAAACAAGCTAGTGGTGGTCGAAAACATTGAGGATAAGAGAAGATGGAACAATAAATAAAAGAAGAACCTGAAAAGAACCGTGCTTACTTTTAGTTTTTTTTTTAAATGATTTGTATTGATAAATATTGATGAAATAGTCAGTTGCGGCTCATCCATATTCACTGTGGAGCAGCAGAACCCCTGAGAAAATTTCGAAAAAATATTTTTTTATATTAATATGTACATGTCTATTGATTATGTATTATGTATACGAAAATATAATTTATATTTATTATTCTGGTCGGTGGCTACGCGGGCAGCGTTACTTCGCGCGATGTAATGTAAAAGCGCTGTCTGTTTGTCAGTGCTGCCAGCGTCGTGTATTGTGGATGTATGCGGGCGGGTAGGGGAGTGCGGAGGGAGTGTCTCGCTGCTAAGCGCCGTGTCGCGCTGCGACTCAGTGCAGACATACTGACTCAGAGCTTCTTTGAGACACGTGCCGCTTGTCACTTATCATATTATTGTTAATATTTTTTAGTATTTTGCCTCACCTTATTTTTATATTTAAATAAAATATGAGCAAAATATATTTTTAATATTTCACAGCACCCCTAAATATTTTACCCATGAGCCGCCACTGGAAATACTTAAGCAATCATACTCAATGGAAACTTTGAGGGGAAAATCTTAAGTATGTCCCACGCGTCATCACATTAAAAATTACCTATGAAGAAATTTTAATTTTTTTTCTTTTCGAAATTGTAGTGTCATTTTTTATTGATCCATTTATGTTTTAAAATTTGAGATACGAACCATTAATTTGGAAATAAGGTACGATTCTTGAACGCCATACAAAATTTACCATATGGTGATACCAGTATACAAAAAAACTCATTTTACATTTTTTTATGCGAAACACGAGACTTAAGCAAAAAATGGCGATCTCAAGTCCATATTCCAGGTCAAATGTCGATTATGTTACAACAATCATATTTAGTCATTTCGGCCTTCTCGAGAATATGTATGTAGAGGAATTAGTATTAGGTGTGAAGGCAACTGATGTTTATAAAAATCTAGATAGAGGTCATTTATATAAGGAAGGGCTTGTTTTACGTTTGATTTTTTATTATATTTAAAATTAACGGCTTATGGTAGATACATATTTACGTTTAATAGCCACTGCAGTTAGCTGGTTAATATACTGGATTTTTCATAATATTCGTAAAATAAACCGGTAGATGTCAGTAAATTAATTTGACTTATGTTAAATACACACATTGTGCAGAATTTGGAATTGGTTTTAGCTGAATATGAAATTTCTAATAAAAATAACAAATCTGCATTTATTTACGTTGCCATTGATTTGCTGCCATTTGCGATTATTTTAGTATTTTCATAAAGTAAATATTCAGATATTTTTAATTCAATTTCCATATTGAGCTCGATGGACAGTTAATTTTTATTCTGTCAAACTGATAAAACGTTATGCATATATGACTTTGTTCGATAATGCACAGCGATTTGATATAATCTGTGTTAAAATTGGAATTTTGCCTCATTCATTATGTCGCTGTATCGTCACTGTGACTCGGTGGTCGGGAAACAAAAACAATGCGTCTGATTAATCGACGACCACAGTGACGCCGGACACGGGACAATCCCGCCGTTTCGATATTTTAATTAATTCACGGCGTGCCGGCGGGTGGAGTAGGACGGCGCGTCCGTGCCGTGGCACGCGGAGACAAATCCAATATCGACACGCTGAGCTTTCGCTAAATCCCCGGCCAACGCTGATAAATGGGTCCGATAGGCCGCAATGTGGGACCGGGAGATGGACAAATCTCCAAGGAAAACCGACCGGGAACAACACATTTTTATTTCTACTCCGATCTCCTACGTGTATATTTCGCATTGCTCCGTGGTTGAGAGTAGAAATCATATCAATATTTTTTTATAAAATATTATAAACACATTGTAATGCCATCGCGATGTCGATTCGATGTTAATGGCTATGGGAGATGCAATTACAAGTATCGTGTTAAGCGAGGGATGGGTGTACTTAATTATATATGGTACGCATGCGCATTATAGTTTCGCTTAATGCTAAGCTCGTCTGCACATTATCTATAAATTGGTAAAGCTTAAAGAAATGACATTTTTTTATTGCGATAAAAAGTAAATTTATGCAAAAACTATACAATATTATTCTGTTAAATATTTTCCTATGCTATCTATGATCTTCCTGCACAGAATATGCTATTTTTTAATCCCATTTTCGTATAATTTTCGTAAAAAACATTTAAATCTAGCTCTCTTATTTTGTTCTTCTGTAGAATCCTTGATTGGTTCCTATAACTATTTTTAAGAAGTATCTCCTTTAATCTTACTAATAGGGCACAATACACCTCATCTTTAACAGTCTGGCTAGGTTTTTGTAATTTTTCAGTCAATGATGGCCTAGGGGAAGACACAGGTACCCGATTCGATGAGAGTCATTGCTTTTTCTCCTCGGATTGGTGTAGTAGATCTACTTCTTATTCCCAGTAACAATCCTTCTGAGAAACGTATTGACAGAAAAGATAAAAATATGATTAATCGTTGTTTTAGGATCGTTGGAGAAAGTTATTATATTTAAAATTATCCCACTGTTGATCATGGACAACCGAGATCTTCCGACAATACCTTGATAGTTTTACGCGGATCGGACTCCACTAATGAGTTTAACCCATTCGTCTCGGCGGCTCGAAAACAACCGCGAAGTCCGAAGGGGGTCATTCAGAGACCCCAAGCATTTCAAGTCAAGATATTGATGAATTCGTATGTTTCACTCGCACTTGGCATATCGTACCGGATGCCAGCGACAAAAAACATTGCGTCCGTGGCAAAGGGCGCGATGTTTTTAATAAAAGTTAAAATAAAGGCGAATAAAGGTTAATGATTTTTTAAAATATTTATTTTTTAGGCTTTTTCAAATAAACAAAAGTTTTTAACATGTAGGATTAATATTAAAATAGTTATCGAGAAAAATCAAAGGGGTCAATTTTAAGCGTTCTCCCTGAAATTGGTATGTCCTTTCACTTACATTGACGACTTTTAATTTTCTTAAAACATTTATAACACGTCGAGGATTCAATATGTCTTCATGAATGTCGCAGATAGTTAATTAATTCAATTATATATCGAATAACAGCTTAAAATACCCCAAATATGTCTAATCAATATCTCGTCGTAGCATTTTTTTACTATCGGTCAAACCGAAAATTAAACAGAAAAGGTACTAACAGAGCTTTAAAACGATACCATCTGTGACATGTTAACTCAACGGCAGCCGGTAACAAATTGGTTTCAAATAACGCAACAAAAAAATGACATTTCTTTTCGCTTTACCTAATATAATGATACTATTCTCGTATCAAAGGTTCTTCTGTACACTTGTCTCCGACGTATCTTGGCATTGATAGGAATGTTGGTTGCTTTCTATTGTTGACTGTTAAATAGCTTCACTTTTTTCTTTGTATTAGATGGTTTAAACTATTTTTTGTAAAAAATGCAAAAAGATTTTTTTAACAAAAATAATACTCTGAATAGGACGAATCCTCTGCGAATTCATCTTGTTCCCGAAAATGAAAACAATTGTAAAATGTATCTGTTGAGGATTACAGCTAGGAAGAGAGAAAATGAAGAAATCTTAAAAAACAAAATTCTACTTTATTGACACACCGATTTATAAAAATATCGAAAATCGACATTGGTGTTTTTCTTTAGACTTTTATATATCGGCCGCAGGCGAGGCGAACGCAAAGAATCGAGAATCCCCACAATAGAATAATGATTGCAATGGGAATTGTTGTAAGTACCAAAGTATCGATACAAAACTAAACGGTGATCTCGCTAAGAAGTAACTATGTATTGTTGGGATTACCGCAGGAAATGGAACTAAGCCAAACATGACGTACCAACGAGTCTCAATGGCCAGGAATTGGATCACGTCATTGTAATGTCTGGTATTAGATCAATCAAAGATTTATTTGAGATTCGTTGTGGCTACCGTGCTTTAATTAATATTATATTGCGAATGTTACATTTGTTAGATCACATGACATAGGTAGATTAAAATTACAATATATAAGAAAAAATGTTAGATATGTATGTCCACCTTAATGACAATATGATTGTAAGAGTTCTAAATTTATTCTGCACGACTGTTCATTGACACCGTGCTCTTGACATAGAATATTTGAGCGTACAAAAACGATCGTTGACCTTATTTGTATTATATATTAAAATTATTAGCTTATTATGCATTTTAATGTAATTTTGTGATGTATAAATTGAATTAACACAAGGTGCTTTTGTTCCACATTTGTTCGTACAGCTATATGGCTGCTGCAATATGCACATGCACGTGGACCAGAAAATGTTGCAACCTGATGCAAGCCAGATGACATTCTGCATTGCTTTTACTTGTGAAAAAAAAAATTTATCGCGTACGTTCAATCTTGCTATAAGATATTATATTTAATGGCGAATATTGGGGATTTTCTTTCGGGTTGCATTCAATATCCCTGGAACATGATTATGTATACGGTTCAATTGGCACATCACCATACTGTCTCGACGTATGGTCCATTATGCAAAAAAATGAACAGATGCTTTGTTAAAACAAACTGATTTAATATTTTATTTTTGTTGAATTGATCAATCGTACGGAATGCAACGAGATAATAATTAATTGTGAGACGGAAAATATTTAATGAGTTAATTGAAGTCGACTACATGTTGACGAGACCACAAATCATCTTTAATTCCAATTAGTTACTGTCATAGTTGATAATGCATTTAATTGCAGCTCTTTTATGAAGATGTCAAGAGGATAAGCTTCTGTTCTCACATGTCTCACAAAAAAAAGTTGGCCACTTTAAAGCCGATTAAAAAATTGTGGGCTTATAATATTTATTGCTTATTAGTTAATTGGCTCAATAATTATTCCCATGGGTTAAATGTACACGCGGTGTAACCAGTATTAGGAAAATGTAATTATTTTATTGCATTTACTCTTGTTTTAGTAAATCTCGTGTATAACGTAATAATAATGGAAGTTTAGTCCGGCTTTTTGTGCTAACATGGTAATGCGAAAAGTTTCATTTATATTCCCAGAGATCTCATAATTCATAACAGTTAACAATAAGAATAAATCGGTTAATAAAAAAGTTGCACAATTTATTATATGAGCAAATAATGTTTTTTTTGTTTTTAATATATTTTTTTGTTGAATCGCATATTAAATGTAGATTTGGGTTCGAGTTTCGTGTAATGTAACATCGCGATATAAATAAATTCGTCATAAAATGCCATTATAAATATATATATTTCTAACCCATAATTTTAAATCACTTTCTAGATTCGAAAGAATCTAATTTTTCAAACTGCGTCGTATAATATGAATTTTCTTCGACTTTCTATCTATTTTAGATTACAAATTTCACTTAAATTACATACTCGGCGTGTATGCACGAAATCTACAGAACGAATCGGATGACTGTGACATTTTGTTTGTGAACGATTTGTTTTTTATCTATGTCAAAGATTAGGTTTGGATACACCCGTCCCTAGATTTACGCGATTTTTAAACCCGCGCAAGTCCATGTAAAAAAACAAAAAAAACATTTTTTTATTGTCTATGGCTTCAATATGCAAGGGTTTTAAAAACACAACATTAAATTATGGTTGGAAATAATAATTATTAGAGGTGATGAAGAAAATGCTGATATGATAAGCATGACGAATTCCTTAGGATTTTTTTAGCCATGATGTTCAGGTAGTATATAGAAATAACCAAAGACGATCTACTAGATTTACGCGATTTTTAAACCCGCGCAAGTCCATGTAAAAAAACAAAAAAAAACATTTTTTTTATTGTCTATTGCTTCAATATGCAAGGGTTTTAAAAACACAACATTAAATTATGGTTGGAAATCATAATTATTAGAGGTGATGAAGAAAATGCTGATATTATAAGCATGACGAATTCCTTAGGATTTTTTTAGCCATGATGTTTAGGTAGTATTCAGAAATAACCAAAGACGATCTAGTTGAAATGGTTTGAAATCCATAATTTAAAAAAATATCTAAAAGTGATTAGGAAAAGCCAGCTTGATTTACTTCTAATATAATTAACGAAGTTATCAATTTAGCTAGAAAACTACAAAATATAGTATAACGTTGAACTTTTTTCAAAAATTCAACGTGAAATAAATGCATATGAATATTTTGTTTCTTGGGAATCGTATAAGAACAAATATTTCGTGTAAAAATATAGTATTTGTTATTTTTCGTGAATCGTGTTATTTGAAAACCGTGTAAAAAAAATCTGTGTGTACAGGAGCAGCTTGTCCATATACAGTGGAACCTCTCATAACGAGCATAATTCGTTCCAGAATCTTGCTCGTTTGTATGAAACACTCGTTAAGCGAAACTAATTTTCTCATATAAATCAATATAAAAAACGATAATGCGTTCCATGCAAAATATTTTTTTTAACGTTTATTCAAATAAAATTACATGCTTATAAATTATTGAAGATCGTAACAACCTGGATAAAAACATTTTTAAAATCGAAACTAGCTTATTATTTATTAATTTATGACAAATAATTAATTATTTTTTACTAGAGACATTTGTTTTAGCCGACTCTTTAAAATTTGGTAAAAATGTGACACAGCGTTATCATTGAATATGTTTGTAGCACGCATAGCCACCTCCTTATTAGGATGATGCTTCTCAATGTACGATGAAACAGTTTCATGGATTTCCTCGCATTTCTCTCTTATTGCGTAAGAAAAATTCAGTTTCTCTGCTACTTCCTCCAAACTCTCCTTCATAACTTCTTGCTGTGAAATACGATCCAACACACACAAGTGCGTCATACGTTTGTGACTTTCCCTTTCTGCGTCACTCGTTATGCGAAATGTCGCTCGTTAAGGGAGCAATATTTTCACTTTTTTTTGGCTCGTTATGCGAGGTGCTCGTTAAAGGTTTCACTACGTACTATCTTTAATACTATCTTAAAGTATGAGCGATGTATACTTTTTTAATTTTTAATATTCCCCAGCATCCTCAAATATTTTACTCACGAGCTACCCACTGATGTAGTAATATATTGGGTTGATGCAAAAGTTATAACCGTTATTTATGATTCTAGGTAAAAAAAATATTCTTCAGAAATGATGAATAGTATCTTCTTTTAAATGATTCCATTGTATAAAGTATGCTTTCCCTCTATTTTCTATTCAGTTTTTGCCAGTCCAAAGTACAGCGAAGACCCCTTGTATTTTTTTCAAAATGTCGGTCGATAAAGTGCATTTACGTCATTGTTTACTTTATGAATTCTGTAAAGACAATACCGCGAGTGTGGCAACCAAAAATATTTGCGAAGTGTATGGAGCAGATGTCATCAAAGTTCGACAGGTACGAAGATGGTTTACAAAATTCCGATCTGGGGATTTGTAAGGGTAAGATTTGTAAGGGATTGTAAGGGTATTGTGTATTTTGAACTCTTGGAACGCAATCAGACAATTACAGCAGAACGATATTGTCAGCAATTACCCAAATTGAACATCGCCTTCAAAAATACAGACCAGAATTGGTAAACAGAAAAGGGTAGTGTTTCATCATGACAACGCGCAACCACGTGTGGCAATGATGACCTACCGTTAAATGAGTTAAATTGGGATGTTATCAAGAATCCACTCCGTATTTTCCCTCAGATTCACCTTCTGATTTTTATTTATTCCGATCACCGCAAATTTCTTAAATGATAAAAAATTTGATACAATAGAGCAGGTAAAAACATCCCTTACTACACTTTTTGCATCAAAATCCACGTAATTTTACACTAATGGTATTAATAAGTAGATAGAAAGATGGGAGAAGATTATAAGAACGGATGGAAATTATATAATTGGATTAAATAAATAATACAAATCTAAAAAAAAATGTTTAATTGTATATGTAAAAAATGGTCATAACTTTTGCATCAACCCAATACATCCAACTCTTTTTTTTCATGGTAGATATTTTTCACCAAATATCGGTTATAAAAAACCGCGTAAAAAATAGATAGAATTCGTAAAAAGAAATATGTTTGGTTCCCTATGTTTAAAAAACCGTGTTTTATTTAAAAAGTACAACATTGTTTTATAGAAAAGGGTGTTAAAAACGTAATAATGAATGCCAATAATTATATCTATTCATAATTATTTACATAATGGATTTGTTATTTTTAGTGGATTGTGTTATCTCAATACGGTTTAAAAAAAGTTTGAGAGGAAATATCAATAATTTTGTAAGTGCTCCATGTCTTTTTTTCGCGAAATATATCTATCGCGTAAATTGAGGGATGAATGAGTATACGATTAATATTATTTGTTAAGAATATTTCCATTTAATGTTATTAAGTAGTGGTGTTTCCCGGTTATTATCGCAATAATTAGGGGCCGAAACCGCTTCGATAAATCGAATCGACTCGATTATTATGCTTCAAACCGTGTTTACTTTCTAGTCATCGTGTAGCATAATCCCATGGGTTTTGCCGAAATATTGATTGCGACTTAATTAAGTAATGAGAAATTACTAGGGCGTTAATTGGTGTTTGCTCGGTCGCCGTGTCCATCGGGGATCACGGATCCAGAGCGCTATAGTTAATCATAATCCCTGATATTGTCCAGTCGGATTTATGGCCATTGTTATGTTGGAATTATGTACAATATGTCGATTACATTTTTGGTTACAAATGCGGACGTACACTTTCACCAAACAATTAATGCAATAATACCTGGAATCGGTATATGATATGTTTATTTTTACAAATTTACCTATTAGTCATAGGTGTGTTATATGATAACAACATTTCGTATATTCAGTGATTAAAAACTTGTTTCATAATCGCACTGTAATGTTTTATTCCATATTTATTCAAAGTAATATTAATTTGTTTGTTACACATTTTCGTAGAAATAATTTGTGATAATTAAAAAGAGAAATACTGGTACATATTTGTTAATTGTCCTAATGATTTCTCTTTAATAACTATTTGTATAATATTTCAATAAGAAAGCCGTGTTACAATGAATAATAATTAGTTAAAATTGATTTCTAAACTTTCAATACATTATCCCAGGTGAAGCAAATTGCCAACTGATCGTTACCGAATGGTAAAATATTTATTTTCTATTTAAAAAAAATAGACCCAAAACGTCTTATTGGAAAAAAATCAATTTCTTATACGTACTAATATATTAATCTCCAAAATTTGTTTTTGAATATTGTTTAATGGGTTTAACAGATGGTTATGGTAAGCTGGTTATTGTCCCACCTTATATTATATATTTTTTTAAAAAAAGTTATTAATCTTAAATATAATCTGAAATATGGATAGGCTTGTAAAATGTGTTTGTCTCGACGGAAAAAAATTAAAATAATCCAATTCTAATCATTTTAAAGCTGAGATTTTCTGAATCTATTATCAAAGACCATGTAATAAATTGGAATGATTTGGATATAGATGAATGTATAGGTTTTATATGAACTGAGTAACTAGAACGTGATTTTAAAAAAATTATGTGAAATTTAACTCGCTTGATAAGAAAGTGCCTCTTTAACTCATTAGGACAGTTACTTAAAGATTTTCGACGGTGAACATATTTTTTATGGTTTAATAATTTAGAAGAGAGGACACCAGAGACAAAAGCGAGTCTGATGAAAAAGAATATTTTTTTCCAATTTTTTAAAGTAGATTGCACAAAATTTTACATTTTTGGCAAAAAATATGTTTTAGTTTCAAAAAATAGATGAAAGTAAAATAGATTATATTTTTAGAGTCGAAAAAATATTATTTATTGGACATAGGTGCACATAACAGAATCTACATACATATATTTATGGACAAACTTCACAAGTATCGGTCCAGTGTTAATTGTCTTTTAGCCCTTTTCTTTTCTTCATAAATTAAAGTGTAGCATGCAGAATTATTATTTACTGCTTTTGTAACTCTCGCAGATCGTTCGAGGATCAGTGTCTTGAGCCTCGAGACTGGCTAATCCATTCCGGATCATATTTAAATATTCATCCATCTTCGCAGTTTTAAATTGCTCGAGTTGTTCAATTAATTCCTCTTCTTCTGAAAAAAATCTCCTTTTTCCCGTCCTCAAGTTCCATCAATACATTGTTGCTCATCTCCACTAAATGACTGTTAATCTAACTAACGAAATCCTCTTCCTCTAGATTTAAATATAGTTCTTTGCCCATTTCAACAACATCTTGAATAATTACGTCAACTTCTTCAGTTGTTGTACTACTCTTCTCAACTAATAGGGCAGGGGTGAGCAACCCGCGGCCGTTCTAAGATTTTACTGGTTGATTGAAAGCGTGTCGTCCATATATCTGTAAATATATATCAATCAATGGCAAAGAAGCTATGCCAAATTTATCATTAACCTAGCCGTGCTGATGGGGTCTATTCGGAACTCCTAGTTTTTGATTTTTCTCGAATAATTCTTTTAATATGAATCCTACGTATTTAAACTATTTGTATTTGTTTAAAAAAGTCTAAAAAATAAATATTATAAATAATCATTGACTTTATTGTCCGCAATTGCGAAAAATAAAAACAACAATATTCGCTTCTGTAGCCACGGGCCCTATGTTTTTTCTCGCTCGCATCCGTAACGATGTGCCAAGTTCGAGTGAAACGTATACTAGTGACACATGCCTATCTATCGGTGGCGTGTCCTCAGTGTGCGGCGGGACATATCATGACGTGTCATTTACGCGTTATATTGATTAGTTAAAAAAATCCAAAATATCCACCAAATTATGAAGCGTATCATGAATAACTATTTTTATTCCTAGAATAATCCATTTTTTTAAAAAAAGGCAAGATATTGATGAGGATTTTAACAACATCTTGACTTGAAACACTTGAAGTCTATTTTGTTTTATAATTAGACCTCCTTTGGACGACGCGGTTGGTTTCGAGTCAGTAAAATATTTGAATAATAAAAAAATATATATATATTTAAACATTATTGTTTGAGAAGAACGTAACATATGCCTTAAAACCCTTCATTTAAATAAAGATCGAACTGCACAGTATGTATTCCATTTAAAAAAAATCTTAGCTTATATTTTAATACATAGAAAACCCTCATATAACACGGTATCTAACAACACGATTTCACTGTAATACATAAAAATAGAATTTTTTTTTTATCAAGATTTTCTCAATATCTTATCAATAAAATAGTTCGGACGACGCGGTTGGTTTCAAACCGCCGTGACGGATCGGTTAGATAACCTTTCACCGTTTTATAATTGTATTTCTATTAATGAGTGTAGTATTTAGTATTTTTTTTATACTAGGTTTATTTTTTTAATAAGGAGATAATTTTAGTTCATAACTCATTGTTTGTATTATCATAAGTTTCTTACGTGCGGCCTGCACAACAATTTTAAATTTTTAGCTGGCCCGTTGTAAATAAAGGTTGCTCACCCCTGTAATAGGGGGATGAGCTTATTCCATACGTTGCTCATGGTAGATATATTGTAACTTTCAACGTATGCATTACGCCTTGATCCATTGGTTGAATAATGGAGGTAGTATTCGCAGGAAGAAATATTATTTTTATATATTCAGTATCATAAGGCAGATGTTATTTGTTTTTGTTTTTTAGCCCTTCTCTTTTGTTCATAAATTAAAGTGTCTCATGCAATACCATTATTCACTGCTTTTGTGACTTTCGCGTTTTTTAAAAATTGTGTAAGCCCGAAATCGCATAAGTCGAGGACTGACTGTTTACAAAAAAATATTAAAATAGGGCCAAATTTATGTTCCCTAAAGTGCGTGGCTGTTGTATTCGACATACGGCCGGTATCGACACGGGGAAGGAAATCTATTTTTTGTGCGGGTCGCGGTGGTGGTGGGGGGGCGGCGGGGAGAGAGGTGCCCCTCCCGCCGGCTTACGTCAGGTCAGTTACTGGCGCGCCGGCTAGGGGGGAGCACGTCGCTCGCCGCGCTGCCACAACAAACTTTCCGCGACGCCGACCGCGATCTCTTGTTTACAAACAACTATTCTGATAGCGACTCGACCCCGACTTTGTGCAAAATGTGCAGTGGAGCTAGTTGTGATTCGTGATTGACCGTTGAAAATGTGCGATTTTAGAACAATGTTCGCGTGTTTCTCGCTGGTGCTCTTCGTCGCCGTCGCGGCGGGCGCCGTCGGCGGCCTGGAGACTCCGCCCCCCGGCTGCCGCTGGGAGCGCTCCCTGCGCCACGAGGCCCGGGGCTCCGTCTCCGTCACGCTCAAGTGCGACATCAACACCGCGGCCGGCATCGGCCCGCTTCTCGACAAGCTCACCAACGCCCAGATAGACAAGATCGACGCCCTCCAGCTCACGTGCACGGACGGCGAGGAGGTCAGCTCGCTGCAAGTAGACGCGGAGGACCCGCGCAGACTCAACCTGCTCAAGGACCTGCGCATCGAGAACTGCCGGGTCCGCTACGTGCCCTCCACCGTCCTCTCGCCGCTCCGAGACCTCACGGACCTGACCGTCCGCTCCAACAACAACGCCCGAATGGAATTCCACTCGGAGAGCTTCCAAGGCCTGAGGGAACTGCGCAGACTCAACCTCGGCGCCAACAACATATGGACCCTGCCTTCCGGCGTCTTCTGTCCCCTGTTCACGCTGAACTATTTGAACCTGACCGACAATCGTCTCCAAGATCTCTCCGACGTCGGATTCTCCGACTGGGGCAAGGGCCCCACCGAAAAGGGCACGTCTTGCAACACCGGCCTCAAACTACTGAACGTCTCGTTCAACGACGTCCGAACGCTGTCGGACAACGGATTATCCAGTTTGAGAACTCTCGAAGTCTTGGATTTGCGAAGCAACGGCTTATCCAAAGTCGGCGACAGGGCTTTCGTCGGCCTCGCGGCTCTCGGCGTTCTCTATCTCGCCGACAACAAATTGGACGATCTCCCCCCGGAACTTTTTCAATCTACGAGAAAGATCAGACAAATCTTTCTCTCCAACAACACGCTGAAGAGTCTCGCTCCCGGCGTTCTGCAAGGTTTGGACGATCTGCAAATATTGGATTTATCCCGCAATCGATTGACGCACTCTTACGTCAACAGAGACACGTTCGACGGTCTCATCGGATTGGAACTGCTTAATTTGTCCTACAACGATTTGGCGCGTCTCGATCCGAGACTTTTCTTAGATTTAAAAAAATTGAAATATCTCTATTTGGACAACAACGCCATCGAAACGCTGAACGACGGCGTTTTTACCGAACTGAAAGATCTTCGCGTGTTATCACTGTCCCGAAATAGGCTCAGAACTATCGAACAATATCATTTCTCGTGTTTGTACGCCGTCAACGAATTATATTTAGACGAAAATCAAATAGTCTCGATTCATCCGCGCTCGTTCGAAAACATAACCAATCTTCACACTCTAGTTTTGGCCGGTAATTATTTGAAAGGAATTCCGGATTCCATTAGAAAGTTGCGGTTTCTAAAGTATCTTGATATCGGGAAAAACGGCATTAATAATTTAGTGAGCGCCTCGTTCGAAGGCTTGGAGGAGCTGTCCGGCCTCCGCATCGTAGATAATAATATAGTTAACATATCGAAGGACGCTTTCGTTTCGTTGCCATCTCTGGAGATATTAAATTTAGCCTCGAACAAGATAGAGAACATCGAAGGGGGCGCCTTCGATTCGAATCGAATTTTGAAAGTAATCAAGCTGGACGGAAACAGATTGAGGAATGTGGACGGCGTCTTTTTAAAGCTGAGCGCCCTCGCTTGGTTGAATCTCTCCGGCAACAAGATATCCAATTTCGACTACAGCAATTTCCCCGAAAATCTGGAATGGTTAAACATGCAAAAGAACTCCATAACCAAAATTGATAACGTTTTAAAAATAACTTCGATGAACATCCGAATTTTAGATCTCAGTTTCAACGGTATTCGAGAGATCGACGCGTCGTCCGTCCCGGATAATATAGAAGAATTGTATTTGAATAACAACGCGATCACCACCGTCATGCCGTATACGTTTTTGACCAATCACAAATTGAGAAAGGTCGTTCTGTATGCGAATCAGATCAGAACTTTGGACATGGCCGCGTTTAATCTCTCCGTGATACCCGAGAATAGAGACATCCCCGAATTTTATATCGGCGAAAATCCGTTATTGTGCGATTGCAACATGAAGTGGGTGAAGAAGATCAATCAATGGAATCCGATCGGCAATTATCCGCTGATTAAAGATTTGGACACTCTGACGTGTCAACTGGTCCACGGAAACGGCGGCACCAAATTGCTTCTCGAGCTGCCGGAATCCCAATTTCTCTGCAAATACGAAAGTCGATGCACTTCGCCGTGCATGTGTTGCGATTATGAAGGATGCGATTGCAAAATGACGTGTCCGGATAGATGCACTTGTTACCGCGATAGTAATTGGAATTCGAACGTAATCAACTGCTCGAACGCGGGCTATACGGAAGTCCCGAAGAAAATCCCGATGAACGCCACGGAAATATATTTGGACGGCAACAATTTCAATTCGCTGGGGAACCACGTTTTTATTGGGAAGAAGAAACTCGCCGTTCTGTACCTGAACAATAGCAATATTGCGTCAATAGAGAACGGAACGTTCAATGGGCTTCTTTCACTGAAAACGCTGCATCTGGGGAACAATCGTATATCGGAGCTGAAGGGACACGAACTGAGTCCCACGAAGCATTTGAAAGAATTGTATTTGGACCATAATGCCATAACTTACGTCGACAACAATACGTTCGCCACCATGACGTCTTTGAAAACTTTGCATTTGGAGCACAACAAAATACGGGATTTGAATCCGAATCATTTTTCATCCGCGCTTCCCAGCCTCGTCAACATATACGTCGAAGGTAACGTGTGGTCCTGCGACTGCGATAGTATATACGAGCTCGAAAAATGGACCAAGACCAGCAAGGACAACGTAAAGAATATGTTCTGCATAAACGACAGCGACGCCAACCTCACGATATACGACGCCATCGCGAAATGCTATCAGGAACTCCAGAGCAATATTGTGCCTTCGGTGAATCAGCCGTTCGCCATCAAAGAGGTCAATAATCCCATCAATTATGTGCCGATTTTATCCATCGTGCTAATTGCGATAATATTGATCTGTCTTTTGGGCGCGCTCATCTTCTCGTTTAGACAGGACGTCCGTCTTTGGGCGCATTCCAAATACGGTCTGCGGCTATTCAAGAACAATACATTCAACGACTGCGAGATGGATAAAGACAGAATGTACGACGCGTACATGGTGTACAGCGTGTTGGACGACGACTTCGTATCTCGGGGGTTATCTCCGGAATTGGAGCAATCCGGATATTCGATGTGTTTGCATTACAGGGATTTGCAAATATCGTCCGAGAATTATTTATCGGAGACGTTGATAAACGCGACCGAGGCGTCGAAGCGATTGATCTTGGTCGTGTCGTTTAGCTTTTTGCAGAACGAATGGTCGAAGCCCAGTTTCAAGCGGTCTATAAAAACAACAATAGAATCTATAAATCCGTCCGTCCGCAGGCACAAGGTTGTCTTTATATTGACGACAGATGTGAGCGCGCTGAATCTGGACGCGGATCTTCAGGCATTTTTCAAGAATTGCACGGTCATCTTTTGGGGCGAGAAGCGGTTCTGGGAGAAGATACGCTTCGCCATGCCCGACATCGAGAATCTGCAATGGAACAAAAGTCCGTCCAAGTCCAGCAATCAGCTGGTGCCGAACGCGAGGCGCAACGTTTCGCGGTACACAGCTTCGCCGACCTCTCTGGACCAATGGTACAAGTATGCGGCGCTTCCTCCTCAGCCGATCCCCGTCATCGTCCCGATGCCAGGCGACGATTCCTCTCTGTTGACCAACACGACGCTCGCCAGCCAGCAGTACGGCGAAGACCCTCTGAATCACAGCTACGTGTCCATCGACACACACTGCTATGAGAGATCTCGTCGCGATGGTAGAATGCATTTGGACGAACAAGGTTACCTCCGGCCGAGACCGGCCCCACCTCATCATCCCGTTTGACGTGTTTATCAATGTTTGAGCACTTAGTTTACCATTCCATGACAAAGATATCGCTGTTATTTCGTTTTAAAAAAATACCGAAGTTATTTAGAAAAGAGAGAGAGATACGTTATTATTATCTGGGATACATTAATTGATGATATATGCATGGGAAACGTCTCCAGCATTCACGTGTTTACGCGCTGTTATTCCTATAAATTATTCCAGAAATATTTTTTATATAAGTATATATAATATTTAATTTATTTAATATGCCAAATATCAAGTTACTACCGTATATCATAATTTAATATTAATTAATTAACGAACGCAAAATCAGTATTCGCAGACTATTTGAGATTTATATCTAGATATGATTTAAACGAATTGACAATAAATCTCATGTGTAGTTACCAAAATTTTTATTGTAAATATTGTATATATGTATTATGTATGCTAAATTCAGTGTTCACCAGGTATATTGTATTGTGGTGCTTAATAAAATGGTGATCTCTGAATTTCAGTGAGATAAAATATGAGCTATGAGACTGTCTGAGAAAAGACTTATCATTTTTTTTTGATAAGCAAACAATCACAAAATGCATTTAAAATTGTTTGCTCCGAATATTGTAAGATAAATAAATGTATCGATGGATAAATGTTACGATATAATAAATACAGTTTCTCAATGTGTATTATTATTTGTATAATTAAATATTTTGAGAAACGTTTCGTTTACATACAATGTTTAACTGTGTCTTATATAAAATAATTAAATAAATTATTAATTTTTTTGTGTTGTTACCAAAAATGTATAATGAATTAATGAATATGATATACTAGTCATCATAACATTATCTGTGTATATATATATGTAATTGATCGCTATGATTATTAACTTTATGTAAATAATTTTTTATTTGTTTAAAGTATGATTAAAAATGATGATGATGATGAAAATTACACTCGTTTTTTTTTATGCAACCTGATTTTCTGTACAGTTTTTTTTTAATATGTTTGTAATAAAAATATCGTATATAAATTCATGAGGAGCATGTATTATTATTACTGCGATATGGATGAAACTTTCATCAAATGATAAAACTTTTTCAATCTCGTACATTCGGATCAGCCATTCGTGTAATCTTGATTTGTATAATATGCTCGTTCAATACCGTATAAAATACAAGATTCTTTCATACGGCTCAAACAATGCGAGTAAGATTTATCATTTCGAAAGCTGCGAAACTAATGCATTGACGCAAACTTTCTAAAAGCCATAAATAATTAAAAACATTGCGGACAGCGAGACAATGCACTCGGGTTTCCACACGGCAAATTGTATCTACAATCGCATCTCATCCTGCCATAAATGCATAGAAAACCATCGGTTGACAAAACCCGTGGAACAATACTCTGCGAGAAGAATTTGCCTTGTTTTATGATACCTTCGCCACCTACAATTGAGCCGTGGTAATCGTCAATAGTTGGAATTGTTACGATTTGCTCGGGTCTGTGGCGTAGAAACCGGAGCAGAAGCCCGATTCTCCACGGTCCAGGTAGTCGAGTTTTTTTGTGTGTATATTTCCAAGCCTATTGTTTGAGAGATTCCCCGTCCAAAATCAATATAATGAAGATTCCACAATTAACGCATATTTTTTTTCTTGTAAATAAATCATTGCGTTCAAGGGCAACTCTATTATTTATGAAAATTCAGTGAACATCCGGCGGAAACGAATTTGGAAATAATCATAAGCAGCATTTTACTATATGATCGAGCGTAATTTGATGTAAAAAACGCGTACTTTCCATTTTTTATTTCCGTTATATAATCGAAATCGAATCAAACTAATCTTGTGATATTAATCTCAATTTACTTTCTCTAGAAAATATATATATTTATGCTCAAAATATGATATTTACAAATATTTCGCGGTATCGCGTCATTTATAAATGTATTAATCATATGCTGTATTGTAAATTTTGTCAATTGATGTCAAGATTCCTGTTCCATTGTATCGAAAATGCATTGTATACAAAAATCTGAAGGTCTCCCAGTAATAGACCGCATCCCAGGGGTTCAATGGGATCAGGTAGCATACGCGGCCTTCATAAATTATCCTTTTTCAAATTTTAGTTTTTCTGCAAAAAAGGACGGTTTAATAAATTACTTTTTGAAAATGATGCGTTGCCATATATCATTTTAAATGGTAGTAAACATAAGATTTATGACTCGATGCGTGTACGTATTTTTATGTATATATATTTTTTTCTTCAATAAATAAACAAGCATATTTTGCATTTAAATTGGTGTGAAATAAATAATTATCATCATTATATTTCGAGTATAAATCTGTGGTGTTGAGTCACGTTCTGATACAATTTTCAACGAAACATAATCGTCGCCGTTCGTCATATGGCCGAAGCATTACAAATCGCGCGAGTTTCTATGGTTTCTCTATGGGCAAGTGGTGTGGCTCTGCTGTTAAGCACACAGTAATATTAGCTGCACCGGAAATTGTAGAATATTATATATATGTATTATTGCAAACCTCCGATTTATCACTTTGCTTCGACAATCAAATCAGAAATAACGACCATCGGCGTTTGATAGATTTGCTCTGGTGCTGGAATCTATCTAGCATTGGTTGCCGCGAAGACTCGAGACGGAATTAAACCAATATGTGTTCGTTCGTCTTTGTAAACTAACTTTGGATTGACTTGGTTTCTGGAGTGAAATAGTATGGCCCTGTTTATGTAGCGGTTGCTTTGGGTTTTAAACTTTGATTACTCAATTGGGTCACCAGGAAACGGATTATATAGATTTGTGAGTAAATGGATTTATTTTTATGATGATACATTATTTATAATGAAATTACAATATAAACTTTGCACTTATTGTCCTGATTGTCATGGTTTTTGGACCTCTATGGTGTTTTTATATAATTTATATCTTTAATAATTCGAAAATTAACATTGTGTCAAAAGTTTATGTATTATTTCAATGCTTGAAACCTTTCTGTCAGTGAAACAAACTACTTTATATCAAAATTATGGGGTTAGAAAATTCAGGGAATTTTCAAAAACATGGTGTATTATACATTGACATTTTGCATTTTCAAAAAAGTATGTCAAAGTCATTATAATTTTTTTACAAATTTATTATAAGAGATATTCATTGGAAAAATGAATAAGAAGCATCTATAAGGTTCGATCTGATATTCGATTAAAAAAAAAGATATTATTTTTTTCCAATTAAATTGAAAATAACTTGGTTCAAGATGTTTGCCAAAAAAACCTTTGGGCCAATACGTCCGGCCATGGTGTGGAAAAGGTTAAATCGCTTGGTTTATGTTAATTTATTTCAAGTTTTCTAAGTTATTATATTATTAATAGTAACTTTGTGAACGTTTAAAAATATCCATGGAGGTATAATAAAATAATGATATAGTGGAATTGCGAATCCAAAATAAAAGGGAGCAAATAATCATGTCCAGGGACTGTAAATAAAATAAACTGTTATTATAAATTGCAATCATATATAAAAAAATCGATTATTTTAATAATTTAATAAAAAAAAGGAAATATATTTTAAAATTCACTATTGTATTCATAATTTAATCTATGGAAAAGGCTCTGATTATCTAGATTATGAAGCCATAATAATATGCAAAAAAAGAAATTCCATAGAAAATTAAAAAAAAATCTTCTAATAAAAATTCCATTTATAACAATAACACTTTTTAGTTTAAAAAAGTCAGTTTCTACATATTATTGTCTTAAAATACAGTCAATCCTCCTATAGCGCTTCCTGCTATAGAGCGGCGTGTGTGAAAGTCCCTCCTATAGTGCTACCCTTTAGATAGTCGTTTTCTACAGCATGCTAAATTTTTAAGGCCAAATAATATATTTCGTAAATATTTTATTACATTGCCTTGTGAAATAAAGGGTAATACCCTTTTGATAAAAAGATATAACACATGCAAGTGAACAAACTTATAATAGAACAATTCATTTAATATGTGTGAATAGAAAAATGTTTTATGTATTGATTTCGTTTAGATCACAAAATACAATTAAAAAATCTTAATTCTAAATTTTGTATTTGTACCTAGTTTTCTATAGGGCGGGTTTCCATAACGTAGTCCCCACCTCGACGCTATAGAAGGATTGACTAAAAAAATAATGTTAAGTTGTACGAAGGATTTATTCTAGGGCATTGAATCGTTATTTTTTCGCTCCGGTTTAATAAAAAATAATATATCGGTTCGGTTTCGGTTTATGTTCCGGAAAAATAACCGTTTAAAGCCCTCCTATATGTATATTCTTGACGGTTAAAATTTCAACAATGGGCAATCAGGTTTTTAATTTATTTAATATTTTTGCAAAGAATGAAACATTTTTGAAAATGTTATGAGACTATAAATATTAATTAGTACATCAAACTTTTTACATTCTTTAAAATTTATTTTACATTCTTCAAATATACAATTTGGTTGTTGATCCAACTTGTGACTTGATTCAGATTTTTCTTTGTATTTATCAACACAATGTTTCATGGATTGAATCTTCTGCGTAAGTCAAAGGATGAGTGTATGCAAAAAATATATTTCTCATTGTACGTTTTTTTAACTTTTTTGGAAAGTGTTCAAATATTTTGTTAGAAATAATAAACATCGTGAATATTTGTCACGTCTTATACATTTTCCCATCGTTGACCCGAATAACAAATTCATTGCACACCATAAATTAAAAATATACATCGAAAATTTAATTGCATGGGAAATGGCTATACGCTCGATTATTTTCCTCATCATTGCCGCGGACGGAGTTGCGTTGGCCGTGGATTCGATAGCCCAAACTCATTTCATTAAATTGCGGAATTGGGCTCTAGGAAAAAAAGATATACATCCACCGTGAGAATCAATTTTCACATCCTTTTTCCACTTGCCCCACAATTCTTAGACAATGGATCCACGCCAGTTATTGGAAACGAATCGTGAATCGAGTCAAATTTCCAAGCTCGCGCATCACTGCATGGACTGATGGATGGGTAAAAAGACGCCACGGACAAAACTGCACAGTCATACAAATGTGATAAAAAAATGAAGATTAAACAGAATCTAATTAAAAGTGAGACTGCGAATAAAAATAAAAGTAAACGACGACATGTGGCCAATGCCGCACGACGTAAATGAACAAATTATCGAGTCACGGATTATTATTATTGGTAAATTATATTTTGGCGGTAATTTATTGTTTTTTGACGTTTAATTGAATATCGCGCGATTTGGAATTGAGATTCGAGGTGGTGTACCGGCGATCATCGGCGATGGAGATCAGAAGCGACCATTGCTTTTATTTAACATTTCACGCCACGAGTCTTCAATTGGCCACGGCCTGCAGCAGCCATTGTGCCGTTGGCATTCCACCGTGTCATCCTGTACAGGGTATCTAAACATGCTATGTCAAATTCCTTTTTATTTTATGATCCGACGTCCGTCACTTTGGACCCGAAAATAGAAGGTTTACGCATACGTTTTTTAGAAATTTCTTCAACAAATAACTGCGTTTATTTTTTTTTATAATAATATATTGATATATAAATATGACACAAACATTAACCGATCCGTCACGGTTGTTCAAAAACAATCAAGTAAACCGAATGGGGTCTATCATGGACCCATGGCATATTAAGTCTAAGTATTAATCAATTCTTTATAAATACATTGAATTTTTTAAAAAAAAAAATGTATTCTTATTAGGAGGACCGCTGAATTCTCGCAGCACGTGTGAACTAGTACTTTTCACTCGCACTTAGCACATCGTACCGGAATTTTAGCCGTTATTCTTAATTTTATTTAACTCTTTAGGACATTTATGAGGATTCTCTGTATAATTATATTTAAATTACTTTAACATTTGCAAACTTATACATGACGTCAATATACAATCTGATACCGGACATTTATATATATTCTGAGATAATTGATTTATATTGCTAGTTAAATCAATATTTCCTTTATTAGCAAGCTACATTTCAAGTCTAAAATGGATTATCTCTAAGAATAAAAATAGAAAATAGTTATTCACGATATGCTTCATAATTTGGTCGATATTTTAGATTTTTTTACTAATCAATATGACTGAGGATACGCCGCCGTCTCAGAGTTCTCTCGGAATGTGTCACTAATACGGTTTTACTCTCAATTGCACATCGTACCGAATGCGAGCGAGAAATAACATCGCGCCCGTGATAACAGAGGCGAATTTTGTTGTTTTTATTTTTTTTTCGCAGTTACAGACAATAAAGGTTAATGATTATTTATAATATTTATTCTTTAGACTTTTGTAGAAAAATACAAAAAGTTTGTGACATGTAGGATTTATAATAAGAGAGTTATTCGAGAAAAATCAAAAACTTGGGTTCCCAAGTAGACCACATCGGTACAGTTAGGTTAATTATTATTTTTTCGATGTTGCATTACATATCTATGTTGTTTTGTTATCTAAATTACTAACGTGTTGTTTAATGACATACTGTTATTTAATCTCTGGAGGAAATATTTGTTGTTTATCGCATTGGGTTAAATTTACATAAATTTTAGGATCTCGTTAAATATTGATATTGCCATAGTGTTTTTTTTTTAAATTGTGTACATTGTCCGAGATTCACGCATTATATAATTTGCCATATAATTAAATTGATTTTAGCTAGATAGATAAATTCTGTGTAAAGCAGCCGGGTTCATTATTGGCCGGCGGTGCATGTAGATTCCTCAGCCAATTATTCTCGTTTGGTTGACCAGAAGTCAATTGGCTCAATCGTCGGGTATGTGGCTCGACTAAAATTATTTTGCTATTGATGTCGGTTGATTTTAACGTGTACGAGGAGCGAATGCCTGTTTGGACAAATTGTTGGAATTTCACAATGGTCTTCATGCCAACGGACATTATTCCCCGGAGACGCGCAGCTTGTGTGTGATGTCGTAAATATTTACATAAAAGATTTTTCTGACAATAGAAATTAGGATTTCGTGTGGTATTGTGCCGGCAAATATAACGGGGATGCGAACGCTGCTAACGAAATCAATTGGAATTAGTTGGAATCCGGAAAATCGATGAATATTTTTTCTGTGTCAGAGTCTGTGAAATTAAATTCCATTGAGAGTCACGTACCACGATCGTGAAATCTCCTCACCTTGTTACGAATCTGTGAGAAATCACATTTTTTTATAGCACATCTTCGATTCGACGATAGATTCGACAATTAATTTGTATCTATTTAGATGCAATGTCGAATCAATTCTAATCGGTCAGCAAATTGATCGTCATTTATTTTAAGGATGTTTGGGATTCGCAGACGCGGTTTATCATCATTGGAATTAAATGTACGGACGTTATTTGCCAACGTTGGCCGTATATCGTCGAAGGTGTCAGATTGAATTATGTCTGCGGTGTCACCGGAACAAATTCACCTGTAATGGTGGTCCTCTGGTCCGACTACCTGTACTACCTGTACACCTGTGGAGAATCGGTGTTACAAAGTGCTGTGAAGAGTTGAATTAGCACGGTGTGAATGGGATATTGTTTACCGTTGACAGTTGAGAGACACTCGAAATGCACAATATAGAGCACAGCATCGATACGTCTTATTTCAAATAAATATAATTTTATTTGATTGTATTGTGATGATCGTATTTTTTTTTATCGTAGGTACAGCCTTGAACTCGATCAGCATGTCCATCACAAAACCTTTGCGCAGTTCCCCAATATACTTCGTGACGCATCGACGTTATTTATTTTCATGAAACAGTAAAAAAAATATTGCACGAGTCATCGCGGCGCTTTTGATCCAATTAACGTTCGGCCGATTGTATTTGCGTGATTCTCCTATTATCTGCTCGAATCACAAGTTGTCAATCGCCAGAATGGACGTCAGTCTCCCGGCGTCTTAATCCGAGACTAATCTCGTCAATTGGCCGATCATCGTCCGATGCTATCGGCGCAGGCTGTACGACAGATCTGACGGACCATCGCAAGACCCTTCAACGGTGCGAGCGACCCGGCCCCGTCACTGAAAACCAATAAATTTAGCTCAGTCATACTTGTCGGAATTGGTGTCTCGAAAATTATGAAAAAATACGTGGAATGTTTCAGAAACTAGTTTATGTATATTCATACTGTCGCGGTTCGACCGTGTAAATTTCAATTTAGTATGCGTCGGGTGAGTAATATAGACCAAAGCTAATTTCTAAAACCGCGGTATTGTCTGTTTTCAACGTACTCTGGAAGATTTCTCTATTTCTTGGTATAACTTACGGGGTGCCAGCTCCCTGTTTTGAATAGACCTCCCAATCTTTGCGAAATATATAGAAAGCTATGTCAACAGTGCATTGTGATTGCATTGTTCATTTAATTTACAATAGTCAAAGGCACTTGAATACATTCAATGCCGTTTGCTACACTTGATATTTTTGAAAATTAGAAAAAAAAACGGTTCATAAGTTATGTATAGAAAATACGTTGTCAGGTTTCACCGGGGGTGGCCATAGCGTCGTTTCTTTGATTTGGACATTATTTTACATCAATGACGTGAGGTGAAACGATTTTACTAACAAAATTTAATGAAAAGACAGCTACTGCAGCATCACATTATTTGTAATATAATTCCAGAAACTGTATGGACAGAGAGTTTAGATTATTTAACGATTATTTATTTAAAATTTCAATAAATAATTAATTATTGGATTGGATTAATGAGACGTTTAAATTTGGAGGTGTTGGGGTATAGATTTTTGAATAGTTATTGAAATTATATCCGCTGCAAAAGAATTATTGACTGAATTAGTTGAGGGTGAAGATGTTTCAAATTTTATAACATTTATTAATCATACCCAAATTTAAATTCGTAAGCGGAATCGTATTATGTATCATTTTTCAATTTAACCCTATAGATACAAGATGCGGATTTTTACCACAATTTTTAAACAATCTTTTAATTTTTCTTCTTGCATATAGTCGTATTTATTTTTATATAGAGATTCTGATAGATTTTATGCAAAATAAATTAAAGACCCCAAGTTTTTCTCGAATAACTATTTTAATATAAATCTTATATGTCACAAACTTTTTGTATGTGTCCAAAAAAGTCTAAAGAACAAATATTGTAAATAATCAACAACCTATATTGTCTGTAATTGCAAAAAAATAAATAAAAACAACAATATTCGCTTCTGTTGCCACGGGCGCAGTGTTTTTTTTCACTCGCGTCCGGTACGATGTGCCAAGTGCGAGTGAAACGTGCTAGTGACATGCGCCGTGAGAACTCAGTGTGTGGCGTGTCCACAATCTGCGGCAGGACATCGCCGAGTGCGCTTGTCATGTTGATTAGTAGAAAAATTCCAAATATCGACCAAATTTTGATCCATATCATGAATATTTATTTTTATTCATAACAAAATTCAAGATATGGATGAAGATTTCATCAATATCTTGGCTTGAAATGCTTGGTGTCGCCGAGACTGATGAGCAAATTAATTAAGATTTCAATCATATTTTGACGTTATCCAAAATGATTTTGACAGTAGATTAATTTATTTCTCGAAATTAAAAGACGTTGCCATAATTTTTTTATTACATTTATTAGCTATAAAACCTGGAAAGCATGCAAAAAATGTGTTATATTAATTATTGGATTCGATTTCCTTACACATTCGAAGAAAAATATTATAATCACAATAAAAATATTCTTGATTGGCAGAGCTTTGAACCTAAACAATTTTAGATCCTCAGTTATGAAAATAAATATCCGCATATATGGAGAGTTGCACCATATTTCACCAGCTTTTATGGTTCTATATATATATATTATATTACCGTCAACATAACCCTGCATAGAGTTGACTAGAGGCCCAATTGAACTTGATTAATAC
>JAGXCT010035305.1:0-41840 GCA_022495035.1 Philopotamus ludificatus
TTTATCTTTTATTACTTTTATAACGTTTTACCATAATAAATAAAAAAAATATCTAACAAAAAGTCATCAGTTAGTCGTGAGTAGTAGTAGTACTAGTACCCAATTTTGATACAGCGTTTAGTTCTTATAGTTGTTTTTATCTACTCAAACTTGGCAAAGCAGCGTTCTTTCATGTTTTTAATCATCGGTAATAGATAATAAAAAGTCACAAAAGGGTCATGTGATCGAATACGGAAGCTAAGGCATTTTTTACACATTTATAAAATCGCTGGACATATAAACGGGTGAAACGTTCTCGATGAAAAACCATAAATTATTTAATCATTATAGCAGTAATGCACAAAGCGTGGTTTGTGAGCTCAACTTAGTCAATATTAAGTAAACTTTAATATGAATATTAAAAATCGCTCTATACTTTTCAAAATCATTAATTTATTTAATGTATAGTTAAAATGAATATTACAAATTTCTCCGAACCATATTTTGCAAACCTTTAATTTAATAAAATATTACCAAATAAATCACCAATGCCAAATAATAAATATACAAAAAAATATTACCGTTTAAGAGTATTAGCTTATATATAAATTTACACAGGCTTTAATTAAATTTATGTATGATACCACGAAAAATTTGAAACAAAACTGTAAGGCATTTTTCCTATATTTTCTTAAAAAAATCAAATTGATTATAAATCACAGACTCACTGCATCCAGTTTTTCTTGATTGGCATTATTCCTACTTGTGTCGTTATGTGCCATATTTTATGTAAAAAAATATTTACACGAGTACAAAAACGTATATTATATTAGTGTTAAAATGTTAGACCTACTTTTGGATGTTGTCGCCAGAAGCTGAATCTCCATCACTCCAAGAAGTCCAGTATCATTCAAAACTATTGATTACACATGCACGCACTGTTGCACTTTACAAAAGCCACACATTTTACACACGTATTAAAGTAATAAATTATAAATTAATACTATTTATTATTATTGTAATTTAAGTGACCTTCTCAACAATAAGGCTAGAATTGCGATTGTTGTCCTCCGGGTTAATTAGGCTCTTTAATAGGCGGGTCTTGGGCCACCTGGAGGACACTACGCGATCTCTAAAAGAGACACGTCTGTCTCAACCCGGATGCCAGGACTGTGATCGTCGGTCAGAACGCCAGACAGTAGCCCGGATGCTGAACTGTCAACGCGTGAATTGAAACAATAATAATAGAATGTGGTTAGGACCAAGTGTTATTTACTTTGTGTATATTTTTGATATTTACAAAATGATCAAATTTATTTTTTGACAAACGATCGTAGTTTTGAATGCTCAGACTAATTAATAAAAAAATCTAAATACATTATCTAAAATTTAGAAATTATTATTAGCCTTTATATAATATCTGTGTCGAGTGTGGTTTTAAAATTTTAATTTTCGTTCGTAAAAAAAAAATATATCGACGAAGGCGAGTTATTCGTCAAATTCGGCAGGTTAAAAAATTCGTTACGGTTCACTAGACGAGCTTTACGACGCCCATATTTTACAAGTAATAAAAAGCAACATTTTTATCGAGGCGCGCCCCTCGCCCCCAGCCCCCACCGCCCCTGTAAACAATTTGGATTCCGCCCTGCAGGCAGGTGCCCCATCGGTCACACGACACACCCCCAATTTACTTGAGGGGCTTATCGCGCGCCTGAAATTGGGCGCCGCGACGCCTATACGTTTATCATATTCGTATCGACACGTGGGGGCGACGCGGCGCCCAATCAACCGTGGAACATTGCCGCACGGGGGGCAATATCTTTCAAATAAATTTTAAAAAAATATTCCGATATATACTGAATACAATTTTAGGCGATTCTAAAATTATCTATAATTTAAAAATGAATTTAAATATATTATATAAAATTTAAATAGTTTCGGGAAACATCGAATTGGATAATATGAGAAAACGATAAAGTAGAAGAACTATCCGGTAAAGTAAAATTAATTAAGAAAGGGAAGCCAAGATTGTTGAAAAACTATTCTCCGACTAACAATCTTTAAGTACGCTTAAAAATTTAGAATCGAATTCAGATAGGAAAATTCATTATTTTATTTTTTTACAAACAAATCAAAAATCATAATGTAAAAAAATGTACTTTACGTTAAGCTAAAACTGTTCTGTTGGAGAAAATTGTATGTAATCCCATTATATGCATATCTTTATTTGGGTTTATATTGCCTTAAATGACGAAGATATTGTTGAAAAGCTAAAAAAATATGTGTCTTTCATCACAAATATAATTGAACAAGGATTAAATATTACAAAAAAATGACACAAATTGTCAAACCTTCAATTTAAAATCTCAGCTTATAAAATCCCAAAAAAGAATAAATGATTTAGGCAGTCGAGTTGAAAATATACACTGAATGAAGGTGAATCACCCTAATTTTTATCAAAACTTATTCTATTGATACATAATACAATAAATGACGAAAATATTGTCAATATATAATTAAAAGTTAAACAATCATCTTCATTCAACCCGAGCTTAACAAATACATGGCTATTACAAACATTATAAATAATAATAAGCAGTGAATAACTGTTTTCTTTTAATATGATTTTCAAATACACAATGCTGAAATATATCATAACAATCAATTTTAATATAATATTTTAAGTCTTATTATTTTCATGATTTCTATAAAGCTACTTTATGCGAATTTAGAAAACTGTATAATGGATCAATAAGTTTTTTATTTGAAGTTTTATGGTACAAATATGCCGCATTATTTGCTTAAAAATATCGGGGATGAAAGATTTAAAAGGGATTACAGTTCTTATTTATTCATTTAGTTAAAACAGATTCGAAAGTTAGCACAAAACTATGTATAGTCATTGAATACTCATACTAACTGAATATGACCACAGATCAAAACTGTGATAATATATCATTTTATTCAGTATAATTACAACTAGTGACAATAAATTCATTAAATCTCTACCGAAAATAATCACAAACAAGAGGCGTCTCTAAATTTTACGAATTTTCTCATTGCATTATTTTATATCGCATTGATTTTTGCGTTAAAAATATATTTTTAATATGATATAACACTTACTTTAGGGATATTGATTAATATTTTGCTCAATATCCTCAAATAAATTACCTTAAAATAGCACATTCATCAATATACGTATACGAGGCCCATACGCTCAGCAAGTGAGTGTCTCGTGGCTGGCAAATAATGATAATGTGCACTAGTCAATTAAAAAATAAATAATTTAATTAAAAATGGCATTAACAAATATTATTAACAGATATATTGCGCTGACTCAGAAATCATATTTCTAATCATCTGAATGACTCTTTTTAGATTATCATATTAAATTTATACTAACTTTTATGAATGGGTTGCAAAGGCTGTTTTATATAACACTACGAATATAAGAAATTCGATAAATATCTCAAGATTATAATGTCAGTGTACCCAGGTTTGATTAATTACCGCATTATGCATAATAAATTTAACGAGCGACACACGTTAATGAATAATTCATTATTAATCACATCGTCGTATTATTTTCCATACAAAAATAAAATACGACATATATATTTAGAACAACGCCAATCGCGCATTATTCCGCGGTCATATTTTACGACGCGACCATAAATACAATCATTATCGTAAACAAAATGGCCACCACTTACGATACACATACATATTTTATTGGCACATTTATCCCATAATGATTACTATTACATTTTCCAGGCCATAAACTGGTTCGATACTAGATTATGGATTTATCGCCGCCGATACTCGAGGACACTTTTACGTCTGATTGGAATCTGATGGTCCGAGTATCGAGAGACGGGGAGCGCGTCATTATCCGGCGGTACCGCTTCTGGGAAATGCCGGGAAAACAATCGTGAATTAACCGGCGGAATGTTATGAACACGATAAATCCTAGGGCATCTTCGATATTTTCCGAGCTTCTTTGTTTTCCATCCAATCTGGCCGAGAGGCGGCGAATTGTACGGTTACGTTTTCAGAGATGTTCAACATAATAATTTAATTTTAAACTATATACATATTCAAAATAGGTATATAGATACTCATTTATTTAAATTTGATTCATTTTTTTCTGTGTTTTGATCGATTCAGTGTAGTGACAAATCGACTTTAATCAAAATAGTCTACCCGACGTGCATTTCAGATGCTTTTCTTATTCTTACAATAAAAAACATTTAATATTATATAATATAATATATAATATTAAAGCGCCTATCAATCAGCATAACAGATGCTGATTGATAGGCGCTTTAATAACAAAAAAATAATTATTTAATATAAATGATAATAATTTATATCATCTACGACAAAAAAAATGTTCTATTTCATTTCTTTTCAACAGTCGTTTGATATTTGGGTCGATATTTCAATACCATGTTTTTTAATTTATTGGACAATTTTAGGGCTTCAGCAATATTTTCCGAAGTCAATTTATTTGGTTTGTCAGAATCACCAATATCACTAAATAATTAAAATTATTATTGTAATTAATTCTTATTTATCTTTTTTTTGTTAAACGAATAATTCGTCAATGTCGGCAAATTTTAAAATTCTAAATCTTAAAAAATCAAAATATTGATGACGATTTTATCAATATTTTGATTTAAAATGTTTCAAGTTGAAGTAAGTTTTTAAATTTTATTGTTTTATGATTATTAAATTCACAAATTCCACTTATATAAAAAAATCTGGTTAGTTTTTAAAGAAAACAATATATTTTATTATCATAAAGATGTCAATTTTTGAAGAAAATAAGCCATTAACATGAAATAAAATTCAAGCTTAGCTGAAACTATAGGCAGTGCCCACTACATAAATTTGTAATTTATTATATTTGTTCACGTGTATTTCGCATATATTTATTAATTAAAATAGTCACGATCAAATTATTGTCGGCTTGACAATACCTGCTTGATTTAAATAAATACGCGTCTGGAAAGCCGTGATTTATAAACGCAAACACGTTGAATAATTCGGCTGCCTCGTTCCGATAACTTAACATACAAGTTCCCTCCGTTGACAAAGTTAAAGTGTCCGAATAAATTTCGGCAAACTCTGGGTCGCAATCATTAAGACTAGCCATACTGACTCGATCCCAAGTTTATCGAGCCAATAAACGGGATTTACCTGCATTGTTCCAAATCCCTAGATATGCGAGAATTATATATCGAGGTCAAAAACTTGCCATCTCAGAATTGGTTGCTTTGAATGCGACCCCATCGTCCAAGTCAATACGGATAATGGACATCTTCTCCTTAATTCTCCCGGAGGTAATAGGAAAGAACAAAGGATGAATACCAAACAGACTCCACACAAATTAATTTATTATTACGTACAACCTAGTTTGGGGGGATATTGTTTACACGTGCTATCTCTAAGCCCTGATTTTATTAGCAGAAAATGATAAAATGTAAAGATTATATAGTATAGTATAATATAGTATGTATAGTATAATATAGTATGTATAGTATAGTATAATATAAATTGAAACATTCCATAAATCCACAATTTTATGAGGTCGCATATAAATATATATTATAAACATCCTGTATGCTAAAAAAATACAGAGCTGTATATATATATAGATTTGACATGCTGTATAAAGAATTTAAGGAAAGAATCCCTCGGCGCTGAAAGATAAATCGCGATCGTTATTGACATTGTTTGAAGAGTTTCCAATATATTCTTTATTATGCGATTAAAACAAACGGCGGAAGTTGGATTACTCAATTTTGGGTTGTGCAAAAAAAATGTTTCCACATTAAAAATACCGTGAGAATTTATTTTAAATTTATTTCCGTGTAATTCCGCGAGATAATAATATTTTAATAATATTATACGAGAGCTTTCGCCGCTACGCTTAAGTGTGTTATATAACACCGTATCGAGTATAATCTTTAGATTATTCCTGAGAAACTTTCAAAGCATCAACGACAATATAATTTATGTTTCAATTATACCGAAGTGAATTTCGATATAATATGCTTGCAGTATAGTTATGATTATTTTTTTATATAATAAAAATAGAACGTCGGGTTATCGCTAAGAGAATTTTTAAATCGTATATTATTTCTTGAAAAATTACTCTAGCAGTCTTCACATACATAATTTAATTTAAAATAGTGATATATATATATATCACTATTTTAAATTAAATTATGTATGTGAAGACTGCTAGAGTAATTTTTCAAGAAATAATATACGATTTAAAAATTCTCTTAGCGATAACCCGACGTTCTATTTTTATTATATAAAAAAATAATCATAACTATACTGCAAGCATATTATATCGAAATTCACTTCGGTATAATTGAAACATAAATTATATTGTCGTTGATGCTTTGAAAGTTTCTCAGGAATAATCTAAAGATTATACTCGATACGGTGTTATATAACACACTTAAGCGTAGCGGCGAAAGCTCTCGTATAATATTATTAAAATATTATTATCTCGCGGAATTACACGGAAATAAATTTAAAATAAATTCTCACGGTATTTTTAATGTGGAAACATTTTTTTTGCACAACCCAAAATTGAGTAATCCAACTTCCGCCGTTTGTTTTAATCGCATAATAAAGAATATATTGGAAACTCTTCAAACAATGTCAATAACGATCGCGATTTATCTTTCAGCGCCGAGGGATTCTTTCCTTAAATTCTTTATACAGCATGTCAAATCTATATATATATACAGCTCTGTATTTTTTTAGCATACAGGATGTTTATAATATATATTTATATGCGACCTCATAAAATTGTGGATTTATGGAATGTTTCAATTTATATTATACTATACTATACATACTATATTATACTATACATACTATATTATACTATACTATATAATCTTTACATTTTATCATTTTCTGCTAATAAAATCAGGGCTTAGAGATAGCACGTGTAAACAATATCCCCCCAAACTAGGTTGTACGTAATAATAAATTAATTTGTGTGGAGTCTGTTTGGTATTCATCCTTTGTTCTTTCCTATTACCTCCGGGAGAATTAAGGAGAAGATGTCCATTATCCGTATTGACTTGGACGATGGGGTCGCATTCAAAGCAACCAATTCTGAGATGGCAAGTTTTTGACCTCGATATATAATTCTCGCATATCTAGGGATTTGGAACAATGCAGGTAAATCCCGTTTATTGGCTCGATAAACTTGGGATCGAGTCAGTATGGCTAGTCTTAATGATTGCGACCCAGAGTTTGCCGAAATTTATTCGGACACTTTAACTTTGTCAACGGAGGGAACTTGTATGTTAAGTTATCGGAACGAGGCAGCCGAATTATTCAACGTGTTTGCGTTTATAAATCACGGCTTTCCAGACGCGTATTTATTTAAATCAAGCAGGTATTGTCAAGCCGACAATAATTTGATCGTGACTATTTTAATTAATAAATATATGCGAAATACACGTGAACAAATATAATAAATTACAAATTTATGTAGTGGGCACTGCCTATAGTTTCAGCTAAGCTTGAATTTTATTTCATGTTAATGGCTTATTTTCTTCAAAAATTGACATCTTTATGATAATAAAATATATTGTTTTCTTTAAAAACTAACCAGATTTTTTTATATAAGTGGAATTTGTGAATTTAATAATCATAAAACAATAAAATTTAAAAACTTACTTCAACTTGAAACATTTTAAATCAAAATATTGATAAAATCGTCATCAATATTTTGATTTTTTAAGATTTAGAATTTTAAAATTTGCCGACATTGACGAATTATTCGTTTAACAAAAAAAAGATAAATAAGAATTAATTACAATAATAATTTTAATTATTTAGTGATATTGGTGATTCTGACAAACCAAATAAATTGACTTCGGAAAATATTGCTGAAGCCCTAAAATTGTCCAATAAATTAAAAAACATGGTATTGAAATATCGACCCAAATATCAAACGACTGTTGAAAAGAAATGAAATAGAACATTTTTTTTGTCGTAGATGATATAAATTATTATCATTTATATTAAATAATTATTTTTTTGTTATTAAAGCGCCTATCAATCAGCATCTGTTATGCTGATTGATAGGCGCTTTAATATTATATATTATATTATATAATATTAAATGTTTTTTATTGTAAGAATAAGAAAAGCATCTGAAATGCACGTCGGGTAGACTATTTTGATTAAAGTCGATTTGTCACTACACTGAATCGATCAAAACACAGAAAAAAATGAATCAAATTTAAATAAATGAGTATCTATATACCTATTTTGAATATGTATATAGTTTAAAATTAAATTATTATGTTGAACATCTCTGAAAACGTAACCGTACAATTCGCCGCCTCTCGGCCAGATTGGATGGAAAACAAAGAAGCTCGGAAAATATCGAAGATGCCCTAGGATTTATCGTGTTCATAACATTCCGCCGGTTAATTCACGATTGTTTTCCCGGCATTTCCCAGAAGCGGTACCGCCGGATAATGACGCGCTCCCCGTCTCTCGATACTCGGACCATCAGATTCCAATCAGACGTAAAAGTGTCCTCGAGTATCGGCGGCGATAAATCCATAATCTAGTATCGAACCAGTTTATGGCCTGGAAAATGTAATAGTAATCATTATGGGATAAATGTGCCAATAAAATATGTATGTGTATCGTAAGTGGTGGCCATTTTGTTTACGATAATGATTGTATTTATGGTCGCGTCGTAAAATATGACCGCGGAATAATGCGCGATTGGCGTTGTTCTAAATATATATGTCGTATTTTATTTTTGTATGGAAAATAATACGACGATGTGATTAATAATGAATTATTCATTAACGTGTGTCGCTCGTTAAATTTATTATGCATAATGCGGTAATTAATCAAACCTGGGTACACTGACATTATAATCTTGAGATATTTATCGAATTTCTTATATTCGTAGTGTTATATAAAACAGCCTTTGCAACCCATTCATAAAAGTTAGTATAAATTTAATATGATAATCTAAAAAGAGTCATTCAGATGATTAGAAATATGATTTCTGAGTCAGCGCAATATATCTGTTAATAATATTTGTTAATGCCATTTTTAATTAAATTATTTATTTTTTAATTGACTAGTGCACATTATCATTATTTGCCAGCCACGAGACACTCACTTGCTGAGCGTATGGGCCTCGTATACGTATATTGATGAATGTGCTATTTTAAGGTAATTTATTTGAGGATATTGAGCAAAATATTAATCAATATCCCTAAAGTAAGTGTTATATCATATTAAAAATATATTTTTAACGCAAAAATCAATGCGATATAAAATAATGCAATGAGAAAATTCGTAAAATTTAGAGACGCCTCTTGTTTGTGATTATTTTCGGTAGAGATTTAATGAATTTATTGTCACTAGTTGTAATTATACTGAATAAAATGATATATTATCACAGTTTTGATCTGTGGTCATATTCAGTTAGTATGAGTATTCAATGACTATACATAGTTTTGTGCTAACTTTCGAATCTGTTTTAACTAAATGAATAAATAAGAACTGTAATCCCTTTTAAATCTTTCATCCCCGATATTTTTAAGCAAATAATGCGGCATATTTGTACCATAAAACTTCAAATAAAAAACTTATTGATCCATTATACAGTTTTCTAAATTCGCATAAAGTAGCTTTATAGAAATCATGAAAATAATAAGACTTAAAATATTATATTAAAATTGATTGTTATGATATATTTCAGCATTGTGTATTTGAAAATCATATTAAAAGAAAACAGTTATTCACTGCTTATTATTATTTATAATGTTTGTAATAGCCATGTATTTGTTAAGCTCGGGTTGAATGAAGATGATTGTTTAACTTTTAATTATATATTGACAATATTTTCGTCATTTATTGTATTATGTATCAATAGAATAAGTTTTGATAAAAATTAGGGTGATTCACCTTCATTCAGTGTATATTTTCAACTCGACTGCCTAAATCATTTATTCTTTTTTGGGATTTTATAAGCTGAGATTTTAAATTGAAGGTTTGACAATTTGTGTCATTTTTTTGTAATATTTAATCCTTGTTCAATTATATTTGTGATGAAAGACACATATTTTTTTAGCTTTTCAACAATATCTTCGTCATTTAAGGCAATATAAACCCAAATAAAGATATGCATATAATGGGATTACATACAATTTTCTCCAACAGAACAGTTTTAGCTTAACGTAAAGTACATTTTTTTACATTATGATTTTTGATTTGTTTGTAAAAAAATAAAATAATGAATTTTCCTATCTGAATTCGATTCTAAATTTTTAAGCGTACTTAAAGATTGTTAGTCGGAGAATAGTTTTTCAACAATCTTGGCTTCCCTTTCTTAATTAATTTTACTTTACCGGATAGTTCTTCTACTTTATCGTTTTCTCATATTATCCAATTCGATGTTTCCCGAAACTATTTAAATTTTATATAATATATTTAAATTCATTTTTAAATTATAGATAATTTTAGAATCGCCTAAAATTGTATTCAGTATATATCGGAATATTTTTTTAAAATTTATTTGAAAGATATTGCCCCCCGTGCGGCAATGTTCCACGGTTGATTGGGCGCCGCGTCGCCCCCACGTGTCGATACGAATATGATAAACGTATAGGCGTCGCGGCGCCCAATTTCAGGCGCGCGATAAGCCCCTCAAGTAAATTGGGGGTGTGTCGTGTGACCGATGGGGCACCTGCCTGCAGGGCGGAATCCAAATTGTTTACAGGGGCGGTGGGGGCTGGGGGCGAGGGGCGCGCCTCGATAAAAATGTTGCTTTTTATTACTTGTAAAATATGGGCGTCGTAAAGCTCGTCTAGTGAACCGTAACGAATTTTTTAACCTGCCGAATTTGACGAATAACTCGCCTTCGTCGATATATTTTTTTTTTACGAACGAAAATTAAAATTTTAAAACCACACTCGACACAGATATTATATAAAGGCTAATAATAATTTCTAAATTTTAGATAATGTATTTAGATTTTTTTATTAATTAGTCTGAGCATTCAAAACTACGATCGTTTGTCAAAAAATAAATTTGATCATTTTGTAAATATCAAAAATATACACAAAGTAAATAACACTTGGTCCTAACCACATTCTATTATTATTGTTTCAATTCACGCGTTGACAGTTCAGCATCCGGGCTACTGTCTGGCGTTCTGACCGACGATCACAGTCCTGGCATCCGGGTTGAGACAGACGTGTCTCTTTTAGAGATCGCGTAGTGTCCTCCAGGTGGCCCAAGACCCGCCTATTAAAGAGCCTAATTAACCCGGAGGACAACAATCGCAATTCTAGCCTTATTGTTGAGAAGGTCACTTAAATTACAATAATAATAAATAGTATTAATTTATAATTTATTACTTTAATACGTGTGTAAAATGTGTGGCTTTTGTAAAGTGCAACAGTGCGTGCATGTGTAATCAATAGTTTTGAATGATACTGGACTTCTTGGAGTGATGGAGATTCAGCTTCTGGCGACAACATCCAAAAGTAGGTCTAACATTTTAACACTAATATAATATACGTTTTTGTACTCGTGTAAATATTTTTTTACATAAAATATGGCACATAACGACACAAGTAGGAATAATGCCAATCAAGAAAAACTGGATGCAGTGAGTCTGTGATTTATAATCAATTTGATTTTTTTAAGAAAATATAGGAAAAATGCCTTACAGTTTTGTTTCAAATTTTTCGTGGTATCATACATAAATTTAATTAAAGCCTGTGTAAATTTATATATAAGCTAATACTCTTAAACGGTAATATTTTTTTGTATATTTATTATTTGGCATTGGTGATTTATTTGGTAATATTTTATTAAATTAAAGGTTTGCAAAATATGGTTCGGAGAAATTTGTAATATTCATTTTAACTATACATTAAATAAATTAATGATTTTGAAAAGTATAGAGCGATTTTTAATATTCATATTAAAGTTTACTTAATATTGACTAAGTTGAGCTCACAAACCACGCTTTGTGCATTACTGCTATAATGATTAAATAATTTATGGTTTTTCATCGAGAACGTTTCACCCGTTTATATGTCCAGCGATTTTATAAATGTGTAAAAAATGCCTTAGCTTCCGTATTCGATCACATGACCCTTTTGTGACTTTTTATTATCTATTACCGATGATTAAAAACATGAAAGAACGCTGCTTTGCCAAGTTTGAGTAGATAAAAACAACTATAAGAACTAAACGCTGTATCAAAATTGGGTACTAGTACTACTACTACTCACGACTAACTGATGACTTTTTGTTAGATATTTTTTTTATTTATTATGGTAAAACGTTATAAAAGTAATAAAAGATAAATTTTCTCGGAGGTAAATTGTTGTATAATTATTTCAAGTCAAAATATTTTTTGATTACTCATAGATGTTTAACTTATACTTGTGGAAAGTTTTAAATAATGCATATTTAAAAGTATGTGTGCATAAATATAAATCGAAACATTTGTCATTCGCAGTAAAATAAATTAATTCTAATTGAAATATTTCATCATTGTACTACGAATTTTCTTAATGATTTTTAATTAGATATAGTTATGTTTATTTATTGTTATTGTAAGTGACATAATAGAAATATATAAATATGCGTTAAAAACCTTTTATAGTTAATATAAATAAATATATACGTATAAAATTCATAAAAATATCTTGACATGATACAAATGAATTTGTAATTTCCGTTTTCCTCCAGAGAATCTCTAGAATTTTTATTAATTACCCCAAATGAAAACATCTGTATTCATTATCCATTCCGTTTTTGGATAATATTCTTTCGCAAATCCCAAAAGTAGAAAAATCCATAATGAAAATCATGACATTTTAAAAATACCGTAAAAATTATATACGTATTAATGTATAATGTGTGGTTGTTTACAGTACTCAATAAAAAAAATATGAAATCATGAATATGTGTTGTTGAAAATATTCTGGGAAATTTATGGGATCCTTTAGGCCATGGGCAATATTTGAATAAATAAGTGACCCGGACAAAAGATTTTTTTATCCCATAGGAACTATGAATAACATCCTACTCATTTGACAAGAATGAAAAGACTAGAGAATATTATAAATATTATTTTGAATAACTCGGTTTACTATAATATATTTAAACACGTATCTTTAAGAAATCACGTGTCAATGTAGGCTCAAAGAATAATTTGTATGTAGAGGAACTTAATACTTCATGCTTAGAATTTCAATTGATAGTTAATAGAGTGTAAACATCCTGCTGATGCGAAAACGAAAAATTCAAAGGGGAGCTTTTAGCCCGTACATTAAATTTGTATTGGCAATTTATCTTCGGCGCGTGTTAATTCAAATAAAATTTTGACTCCGAATAGTCCCAATATATAGTATTATAAATATTCTCGATGAAATATGATCAGTATCTCGAAGATAAATTTTAATTTTCCAGATTTGCGCAGTAGGCGTATCACATAAATCAAAAATATTCAATCCGAAAATTCATTCAACAATTGCGGTGCTAAAATTTTTCGAGCACATTCAACGGAAAGATAAAATGTCCAAATTAACTTATCCGCAGCGGGATCAACTAAATTATTGGGGTTGAAAATGATTATGAAAGCTGCGGTTCAGATGGTCGTGAAACTTTATAAAGTACCGCATAAAAGGGTGGATGAGCATAACCAGATAGCACTCGGATTTAATATGTTTCCTACCGGTAAATAGCGTCAAACCTCCCCTTTAATGTGCCAATAAAAAAATAAATATATAAATATTCATTCGGGCCACAGTTTAAATTGCACTTAAAAACTTAAAATCGCAGCGATGACAAACAAATTAGGGACGGGAAAGGGGCCGGTAAAGGTTATATGGGCGGAAAAGCGCTTTTCAATGGATTTAATTGTGTAGGGGAACGAAAATATAAATTTTCTTTTAAACGCACGGTCCATTCCCGGGGTCTATTATACAAATTCAATTTACAAATGCACAATTTATCTTGTTTAAATGGCAATAAAGTGAGTATATCTCGAAATAATGTAAATAACAATACTCACAGAATAATACGGCCACAATTTATTTGCACTAATATATATGCACGAATATTTTAATAAATTCATTTACGTAACACTATTTTTTATTTATCATTACTCAACTATTTTTGTCATGTAGTAAATAAATATTGCCACCACACAGCACTGTTACAGCGTTTCAAGTCACTTTTGTCGCCTTTAGTATTTCTTTTCACTTTGGAAAATTCTCTTTCGGCGTTCGATTCGGTTTTTCCGGTGTCGCGGGATACGTGGTGCCGAGACGAGCTCGACCGATACACTGAGCGCGCCTCTAGCGGAAAATCCTGTACGCATGGAAAACTCGTCTGGGGATTCGTTTAATTCTCTGCTCGTAGCGATAGTGTTATTGATACGTAGCATTTTTTTGTAATATAACTTTCGTCACGGAATATAGAATCAGTTTGGAAGAAGTACAAACATATTTTTATTAATAAAAAAATATTATGATCGTTCAATATTAACTATTCAGGTCAGTTGATTTATTTTTACAGGTTTGTATGCAAAATTATACTAATATATTTTGGCAAATCCAGATATTTAAAAAACATATTCATGATATTTTATCATTATTAAAATGATCATTATAAAATTAGCTCCTCTTTGAGCATAAATAATATTAAAATATAATAATAAAAAATAACATTGTATTGATTTATACGAAGAAATAATTGTCGAATAATTGCTAATGAGATTCTACAAACAGTTTCATAGCAATAATAAAGATGGGATATAAGATCAGTATCAATCATTTCCAAAATTTTGTTTCTAATAAGTCGATTTCATTTTTTAAATGAAACAACAAATTATTTAAAAAAATAATTGTAAATGTTAAAAGATATAGAATATTTACTTTAATGTGAAGTCATTAACCTAACAGTCACAGCGGCTTGAAAACAACCGTGTCGTTCGAAGGGGTCTATTTACAATGTAAAAAATACCTCAAGCAATTTAAGTCATGATATCTTAAAATAGTTATTCATGATTTACTTCGTAATTTGGTCTATATGTCGTGTAAATGACACGTGCACTCGGTGACTGTGTACTCATACTAACCGCAGACTCAGGACTGAGATCTTGCGGCTCGTGCCAATTGCATGGTTTCACACGTACTCGGCACATTGTACTGGATGCGAGCGAAAAAAAAACAAGTTCGGAATATTTTTTTATATTTTTTTTCGCAATTGTAGACAATAAAAGTCAATGATTGTTTATAATATTTATTCTTTAGACTGTTTTAGCTAAATGCAAAAAAAATGTGACACGTAGGATTTATATTATAAGAGTTGGGGTCCCAAATAGACCCCATCGGCACGGCTAGGGTAAAAAAAACTCGTTTTTATTTTATGCTTTTAACAAATTAAAGAAATGTTATTTATAAAGTTAATTAAAAATGTTTAAAGTAAACCAAAAGTTTTAATTATAAAATCGGATTCGTAGAAATTGGAAATTTGTGACTAAATTATTATTGCCTCTATTAAATCAGCTTTTAAAATCCGATTTAAATATTTTTAAGGGTAAAAAATGACCATTCCGCATATATTATTACTTGAATTAGTAGTGACCCGATTCCAACTTCAATTAAAAAAAACAAAATATTTTTTTGGAATATTTTTATACAAATATTTATTTTAACATTTGCCTCTGGTATTTATTTACTTTAAAAAACATCACGAGTAACCGGTGAGACGCTTACGCTTAAGTGGTTAATATTACTATATTCAATTTTGAAATTGTGGTTAATTGCATTGTGTTTTTAAATATAAGTTCTTTGTAGTATTTAAGTCATTTTACTTCTGATATTGTAAATTGAATTCACTGTGCGAAGAAAATGCTTGATATCATATATCATAAAATTATTATTCCGAATTGTATCCATTATTTTGGCCTAATATTTTTTGAATATTATAATATTTCATATTTTAAGTAATTATATTTGTATATTAATTTGTTGAACGATATTCATATTATATATTATCAAAACAGTTTGATTACAATGTAAAGTTATGCATTCAATTAATTAGGGTCGACATCATCACCTGATAAAATTGGATTTGCCAACGTATTACGCGAATTTATACATCAAAAAGCTGTAACATTTCAAACACACATTAAAAATGATAATAGATTTTTTAACTACAAATATAAATAATAACAAACAACACAGCTATCCCAATAACATCTGTAAATAAGCTCTATGTGTTTCTTGATAATGTCAAGGTGTCACGAAAAATTGTGATCAAAATTTCAGCCTAATGTTACAGCAGAGTCTTGAAAACTTAATTCGAGTGAAAGAGACAAAGAGGCCGCTGGCACTTAAATTAGAAAATTGTATTAGTACAACTCCGGGGCCTCATAATACAATTGTCTAATTTGATAATTATAACCCGGTGTAGAGACACAGAAAAAAAACGCAGCACGAAATTTGTTAATTTGCATGAGAAATGCGAAATTGTTTCGCACACACACATACGTACTCCGGCGGAGATTTTTTTAAATATTGAATTATAAGACAATCCGCGAAAGTGCTTTCTTCTTTGTTTTATACGAAAATCTTGCATATTTCATTCGGCGTGTGCTGTGTAAATTTCGTTGTGAGTATTTCAAATTCGTTTGTATATTATTAAATTTTGCGGGGGAATGCACGGAACATTTTCGCCAGTACGAAATTCTCGACAGAAATTAGTATTTGGAATGCGTATCAGCATACATAATATATTTAATCATTTTATTTTATTATATCGTATACGTAACGCCTTTGTATGCCTCGGCTACGGAGATATTGCACGCGGAAATGGGTTATTGTTATAACATAATGCACGTTAACAGTACATTAACCCATTTTTTTCACAAAGTAAAAAAACGAATATCTTAATATAACTTAAAACGTTGATAAACAGTTATGCTTATAATGAAATATCAAATGGTTTTTTTAAAAAAATATTATGAGTATTTTTTCCAAAATAAATTAAACACATCCGACGACACTATAGGACAGGGGGTGAGCAACCCTGCTTTATTATCTGATTTACATTAGTTAAATAACACAATTAGCGATATTTGTGAGAGGAATCGATTCCATTTTAATTTAACTGAAGAACTGGGTTAATTGATTCCAATGAAAGAAACTACACAGGTAAAGACCTATATAATGAACTAAAATCGATGTTAGAGCTTATCAGTTCCATGGGATAAAATTGTCGGCACATCAACTCATTGGAGCCCAACAATGGCAATTAGGAATTTAGGAGTCACTGGAACATTATTTAATGATATTAAAAAATTAACAGTGAGAGAAATATTTCTTAATCATAATTCACCACGCCTGTAATAATACTTATTATTTTTTTCAAATCTCGAGCGTTACATCACCCTCAATTTAAAGGATTTTTATATGATTTAAGTAGTGAAAATGGTGATGTAATTTATAACTCAGAAGTGTAATGGTTGAATAGAGTTGCTATGCTTAAAATAATATATAACTTCATTCTAATCATATTCAATTCTTTGTGGAAATAAAAGAATATCTAGTTCCTCAATTCGAAGATAAAGAATTGATCTAAGATTTAGCCTCTCTCGTCGATATAACTCAGCATTTAAATGACTTAAATATGTTTGATAAAAATAATAGTTTTGAAAGCAAACTAAAAATTTGAAACAAATATCTGTTTTCAGCCAAAACGTCATGATTTGTACATTCAAAATAAGAAACTCCTTCAGAATCCTGAAAAAATTAATAACGGAAAATGAACCGCGATTTAAAATATTCAGGTCAGAAAAAACCGCACTTGGTTTTAAAGTGTTTTCTTCGTCATTTATTTAAGTGGTAACAGTTCCAGATGAGTTACAAATGGAATTAATAGATTTACAAAATGACACAGATTTTAGAAATGTTAACATAATTTCTATCTAAAATACATGAATTTTTAATAATAAAGAAATAAATTGAGCTCTTCATTCAGTGTTCGTGTTATTATAAATTTCTTACATGCACAACATTTTTAAATTTGTAGCTGGTCCGTTGTAAAAAAAAGGTTGCTCACCCCTGCTTTAGGAGGATAATAGATACAAATTAAATATGATAAATGTAATTGTAATTTATCAGTTTTTTCTTCAGCGCATGGACTGAACCCTTTTTATGTATATATTGGTACTGAATTAATTCTTTACACATTTTTTTTAATTACAACATTTATTACGAAAATATAATTCCATGATAATAAATTATTTAATCGGTTTTGAATTAATAATTTTGAACTTTTCACATTTACAACAGCTTTAAAACAGAATTAGCGTAGCGTTAAAGTTTTTAGCTGCGGTTGAGCATGAATTAATTCAACTTGCATTTAACCCTTTATAGGGCAAATTAATTAATTTGGATTTTTTTTATTTTTTATTGTTATTGTCAATACTTGTTGTCAATAACAATAAATTAACCAAAGAACTTTTTCGACAACATTATTACGGTACTCAGGTTGACATTCCTAAGTGCGCTCATGGAAATATAGATCTTAAAGCGACTGGTAAATATATTAACCAATTTCAGCTTTTGCCCTATAAAGGGTTAAAGGACCTGATTATAACAGTTTGTTATTAATGCTTGAGAAATACTTGTTACTGAAATGTAATATATTCATGAAAAACTATGAGTATAATTTATAATGTAATGCTTTCATTAAAATAATAACAAAAAAATGTACAAACCTTTTTACTCAATGCCGCAAAGGCTAGTGCTGGGAGTGTCCCAGAAAAAGCAGCTGCGGCATTGTGTTTATTCTCACTCCAATTTTGTTTAATAAAATAACTATCATTAGTCTTTGTTGCTACGAAATTTTAAAATATTATTTTTTATTTGTAATCATTAGCAAAATACTCGAATATAGTTTTATATAATTTATTATTAAAAAATAGAAAATGGTTACATGATAATATATACATATAAGATGATATATAAGATGATATATGAGTACAGACAGTTATTGAATAGCGACAGGGATCCGTTCCGTCACTTTGGAGGTAAGTCAAAACGGTCGCAAGTCGAATTTGTTACAAATAACGTTAAAGCAGGCACTTCTTGTGACTGCACAGCTACAGCACCCCCAAGCAAATTGGGGGGAAATATATTAATAAATACACCTATCCCTCGATTAACACGGTAGATGGGTTCCTGAGAAAAACGTGTAAATCTAAATTGTATATTTTTTAATGTAAAACCGTGTAAATCGAAAAGTACACCTAAAAGATATAATTTGTTTTTTTTTAAATACATAAATAAAACAAAATTTTTCTTTAAAACAAAATTATATTCTTTCGCGGTATATGATAAAGCAATATGCTTAATACAGTCTAGAATTGTAAAATTGTTCCAAGCGTTAATAACTGTTAAAGATTCGTTATTTTTCATTTATTCTAAAATGTGTGTGAAGGCTTGTTTTATGTAAAGAGCCTTAAAAGTCGAAATAATTCCCTGATCTAATGGTTGTAATAATGAATTCGTATTCTTTGGTAAAAATATAACTTGGACATTCTCATGCTGTAGATCTTGTGGATGACCCGGTGCATTGTCAATTAACAAAAGAAATTTGAAAGGCAGTCCCTTTTCTTTTAAATATTTTTTGGCATCTGGGATAAAACATTCATTAAACATTGCGGCAGTAACCCACGCTTTCTTATTGGGCTATAAACAGGAAGATAATTGATATTCATTCCATTAAATACGCGAGGCATTTTTGATTTGTTAATAACTAATGGTTTCATGTGATTTTCTGAAGCGTTGCTACAAAAAATAACTGCTATGCGATTATTTGCTGCTTTATAACCGCTAGCTGATTTATGAACTTTAAACACATAGGTCCCTGGCATGTTTTTACAAAATAACCCTGACTTATCATCATTGAAAATCTGATCACGAGTATATGAATTGATGGCAACAATTTCAGCAAATTTTGTTAGATATTCTTGAGCTGCATCTACATCGCCAGATGCCAGCTCACCTTTTAATTTTAATCTATGTAGAAAGTGTATTGATTTAAATCTTTCGAACCAACCATGACTTGCTGTGAAAGTCTGCTTCTTTTCAGATAAAGAAGAGGATGGTAACTTCTCTTTTTATTTGTAATATCGTTGGTATCAATTTGCATCCATTTTTTATCTGGTCCTCTATCCAAATCATTAAGGCCTTCTCCATGTTTTCCATTGCAATATCTCTGATATATGAAGTTGTGATCGTACTCGTAGTGCCACCTGCTACAATCTTTCTAATTGAGTTTTCATTTTTTCTAATGGTTCTTATTGATTATTGATTATATATCTTTCGACATAATAAGGCTACAAATATTATTCGTAATAATAATAATAATAATAATAAGTAATTAAAAGTTACGTATGTATTCGATTTTGCTTACAAATATAAAAAATAAAAATTTTCAGGTTAAAGACTCAAACACAGTTTGCGTCGCTGTAGCTGGCGCTAAAGTCAAGGATGAACGCCGAATGGCGGGAAGAGACATACTTACAGTGGAATGCATACAACAAATGCATACCTACAGTGGAATGCATACAACAAATGCATACCTACAGTGGAATGCATACCTACGGTGGAATGCATACAACAAATGCATACCTACGGTGGAATGCATACAGCAAATGCATACCTACGGTGGAAGGCATACAACAAATGCGTACCTACAGTGGAATGCATACAACAAATGCATACCTACAGTGGAATGCATACAACAAATGCATACCTACAGTGGAATGCATACAACAAATGCATACCTTCGGTGGAATGCATACAGCAAATGCATACCTACGGTGGAATGCATACAACAAATGCATACCTACAGTGGAATGCATACAACAAATGGATACCTACGGTGGGCGCACGAACAAATATAATTATTATTATTGATTATTTTCAACATTTATTTTTAGCTTTTTTTAAAAAACCGTCTAAAAGCAAAAACGTGTAAAAAAAGTACCGTGTAAATCAAGGGATAGGTGTATTATTAATGTGTCTAAGATAAAAAATCTAAAAATAAATTAAATTTATATTTTGTATTACGCCCGTGGGGGTAGTATAGCAAGAGCGCTGTATTCTCGTCAGCGCCACCAGCGTCGTGAATCGGATGAATGAGGGACAGTAGCGGGCTGTTAGGAGAGTTTTCGTCGGTCAGCGCTGTATTGAGCTGCTATGCGGAGCAGTCCCGCGCCGTACATACTGAACACTATGGAATATATACATTTTTGATATTATTAATCTTTTTTGCAGCACGCATAACTAGTTTACTCGACTCGCTTTAATTCGTTTTTATGTCTAATTGATGACATATAATCAACTGTGCTATTAATAGCTGTTTTTTTCTTAATCCCTTTTTAGTTTTTGTGAGTACTTCAACACGCCTTCATTATCAAGTTGCAAATTCTACGATAATATTGTTTTTTCATCTTTCAATAATTATAAAACAAATAATATAAACTTCAATCCAACTGAAATAATATTAAAAATTAACCTGTGTCGTGGTTTCAGAGTTGGAGGAATATTATTGTGAGAGACTCATTCCCCCTACATCCTTAGATTCTTTAGAATGTTTATCAAATCTTTATTTGGATGAATTGGGTTTTTAAATATTTCTGTTATGCCATTCATCCATCGTAGTAAAATAAATAAAGAATATGAAAAAAAACATTTGTAATAGATTTTATGAACAAAGCAAACAATGCAATTCTATATTAAAAAAACATTTTTTACAATTTAGAATAATAAACAGTTGCAACTTGCAGATGAGAGCAGGAAATATAATAAAGACGGATGAATGACAAATGTAGATGTATATGCTTGAACAAGACAGTATTATCTAAGGAGGAAAATGAAACTACATATTGAGCATTTTGTATTAATTCTTTGAATAATGAAAATCCACCACGTGTACAACTCGCTATTGAAAAAGTTCAAAATAACTAGTTCAAAAAAACGTATAATTGAATTTGGCATGTGACGTGACCCGAACCCAACAATTAAAACGGAGGCATATCGGGATTGATGCGACACGGCACCCGGCTCGGGGGCACGGCCAGTTGGCTATCAGAAATATAGTAGGCAGTTGGCAATGGTAAATGGTAGCTGGCGCGACATCCATTTGCGGTGCACGGGCCCACCCTGCCTACCCCTAGCCTCCTCCGCCTTTGCGCCCGCCCTCCCAAGCCCTAACAAGCCACGTCAATCCGAGCCGGGCTCAATTCCGTGCTTGGCTTGATTAACTGCATTCTCCGCCCGACCACAATAACCGGACATTCCGGGTGACCCGGAGAGGGACCTAATGTGGGACCTGGGGAATGAAGGGGAGGGGGAGGGCGAATTCGAGAATCACTTGATGCGATAATGATGCGATATTCAAATGCTAATGCGATTCGATTACACGATAATTGTGCGGAAAAACGATTCGACTGTCTACGTCAGGGCTACACAGATTCGTTAGTACTGCGAGCCCTACTGAACCACTATGACTTGTAGAAGGGTTGCCAAAAATGTGCTTGACAACATTAAAAACTAAAATAATTTTGTATGTATGCACTGATCCTCTAAAGGAAGATACCGAGCCAATCAAGAAACGTTTGATTATATTAGGAAAAGCGGAAAGTAATGATAATTTTTAAAGGGACGATTTTGAAATTAGTTTACTGCCGGCTGTCGTCGAGTTAACACGTAAGATTTGATCTTATTTTGTAGCTCTGTTAGTCTACTTTTGTTAATATTAGGAAGGTTTTTTTTATCTCATAAAAAATATGTCAAGGCCAGAAATCGAGGAAAGGGGGTTGAAAAACGCCCCCAAATCGGGAAGACCTACAAAATTAGACGATGACGTGTTAAAATCAGCAGTGGAAGCGGATCCCCGAAAATCCATCAAAGAATTGTCAGAGGAGCTTGGCTGCCCTTGGACGACCGTTAAATACCATCTCAAGCGCATTGGAAAAAAACACAGGCAAGGAATTTGGGTTCCGCACGAACTTTCACAAACGGCCATTGAGCAGCGAATTACCATCTGTTCGTCGCTATTGTCTATGCACGAAACGGCATCATTTCTGAGAAGGATCGTTACAAGCGATGAGAAGTGGGTTCTATACAACAATCCAAAGAAAAAAAATCAATGGCTTTCTAAAAACGAAGTACCCGTACCTACCCCTAAACTCTCATTGACCTTAAAAAAGGTCCTTCTTTGTGTTTGGTGGGACATGATTGGCGTCATCCATTACGAGTTATTAAAACCTGGTGAAACAATTACCGCAGAGGTATACTGTGGTCAATTAGTCAGAATGAAAGCGGAGCTGTTGAAAAAACGTTCAGTTTTGGTAAACAATCAAAGGCGAATTTTGATGTGAAAAAAAATTATCATTACTTTCCGATTCACCCAATATTTGGGATTAAAAGATATTTGTGGAAAACATAATAAAAATCTTTCGAAATAAAACTTACCACATTAGCTTTTTTATAATTAAAAAAAATATTAAATGGGACAATGTTTAAATGAAGAAAAGTTCGAGAAATTAAATAAATAATTATTAAATCATTTAATGACCTAGCCGTGCCGATGGGGTATATTTGAAACCCCAATTTTTTAATATAAGTCTAACATATTACAAACTTTTTATATTTGTCTAAAAAATGTCTAAAGTATAATTATAAATAATCATTGACCTATACTTTCCGCAATTGCAAAAAAAAATAACAACAACAATAATTGTCGATGTTTTTTTCTCGTTCGCTCGGTGTGATTTGCAAATGCGAGTGAATCTGTATTAGTGACACGTGCAGCGAGAACTCGTTTGTGGTGGGACATCACCGAGTTCACGCGTCGCTTACGTGTCATATGGGTTATTAAAAAAATCAATATTTCTACAAAATTATGAAGCATATCGCGAATATCTATTTATAATGACGAATAATTTATTAATATCCTCATTTGAAATGCTTGCGATCTATTTTCCATTGCAAAAGACCCCCTTCGAATAACCGTACATCATTTAGTCTCGATCGGTAATCGGTTTAGGCTAAAATGTAAAATCTGTGAAGGGCCGGATCTCTGATCTAGGTAGTAAAAAAAATATACCCTGTTTTTTATCACAATTCCCCTATTTGAAGAATAAAATTATTCGCACAGCAAATGGTCTATCGATCGTATAAAGCTTATAAATAAATCAATTAAATTATAGCGAACCAAGCTTAGTTATTCACATATCGTTTTATATTTAATGATTTATTAATCTTTAACTAAATTTAATATCAATAAAACTATGGTAAATTACACCAGGAAATGAATAAATAATAGATAATTATCGAGTGAAAATTAATAATAACGCATCTATCATTTACGTATGATTATCATATGCTTTTCAACTATATTTAGCAATTATACTTAAATTATCGTTTCGTTGTTTATGATTAGGTTAAATTATGATAGCGTGAATAGTGATAAAACCACGCTAAAATTGAAACTTATCAGAAAACGTTCAGGTTGAAAGGGCAAGAAGGAGGCGGAAAAAATACACACAAAATTAAAATATTATTTAACCGTTAAAAATATTTTTAAAAAAAACTCTCTTGAAAAAACTAGTTAGAGTAAGGTAATCGAGTGACAAATGACGTTGAGCTAGCATCACTTAATTATTAAAATTATCTGTTATGGTTTGTTGGTAACATGCTTACATTTCGATAATGCAAGTTAACCGCGACTGAGCTAAGCAAGCTAATACTTGGTTAGGTGTCTGAAATTAAATAAATAAATAACAATAACAGTAAATAATTACTAACAAATTTTATGGGTGATTTAAGCTTATAAATATAAGCTCTTTTGCGCTATACTTGGTCTGATACCACAAATGCAGAGTTCAGGGTTTCGGGCTTCATTCGACATTCATAAATAATTAACTAAACAAGCAAATCTATTTAAGTTTTTATTTATTTATGAACCAACTACAGGCTCTAAATTAATATAAGCCGATCGAAATCCATATCAAAAATCCTAAATATAAATATTTGAATGCTGCTCAAAAGAGATTACATTATAAATACTTATTTTATAGTTCATATTTCTATTAAATGCTTATGCACAAAAATTTGATTTATCTTATTAACAAATATTTCTATCCATATGAATTTCTGTGCTATGCAAAAAAGCATATTCTATTTTTACGTTCGTTTTATTATTATCTTCATACACTTATAAAATGCAATTAGCCACATATTTTCATTAATCCAGTTTCGCATTCAAAATATCCCTGCTGGAGTTTCGCAGTTATTACATTCCCGTGCATAAAACTTTATATGCCGTTTTTTGAGCACAAAACAATAATCTAGGGATGAACTAGTTTGCGTAATACCGACCAGAGTGATATGTAAAATTTTGCTCGTCCAAGTGGTCGAAATGCAAACTTGCCCGCTCTAATGTAGCAAACTTTTGAGCTTTCGCAATGCCTAAAGTTTAATGGAGTCACGTCAAAATTTCAGCAATATTCCGTTTCCGGCATTAATGAAACGGTATTAATAATTTGGCGCAATTGTCAATTAGAAAACAACAAGTAACTGACATTATGTCGCTGGAAATATTTATGAGCGAGTATTCATCCGGTTGTTCGGTGCGTTTAATTTAACAATTCAGAGATAATTCAGACATTCGTGTTGAAATGAATTCTTTTCGTTTTAAAACATAAATAATAAAATCTCAATAAATATTTGATCATAATAAACTGTTCAACACTTAACAATAGTTTTAATGATACCCTTAAAGGACGAAGAAGGCCGCGGTCAACATTCTTCAGTTGATAGTGACCGACTATGGTCGTTAGTTGAATCAAACTTACAACAATTTAAGGGCTTAGTATAATAAATAAATACATAATAAAATAAGTTTCGTATTTTTATTTTATTTTTGAATTCTTTCTTTGTTTTTATTAGAAATACACGACAGGTTAGGAATATTTTTCGTTATATTTTATTTAATATAATTTTATCATTAGTTTTAAGTATATTATATTATAATTGTATTATCTATTTTTTCTGTATAGCGTTTGCTCTTCTGCTACTCTGGAAAATCGTAATCCTTGAGGGTTTTTTTGTTTTTAAGTATTAGAATAATATTGTAGAAGGTAGTACATAGATTTAAGAAGCATAACGGTTTTGTTTTAGGCAAAAAACATCAAATTTAACATTTTTTACTAAAAAACTTTCGAAACTTCTAAAACCTTTATTGCAGTAAATAAAATATAGCTACTAATGTCAAGATATGTCTGATGTAAGTGTACCAACCCGATAAAAAATAAATGTGATAATTGTACAGTAACATTTGGATGTAACCCTTTAAAATTTGAACAGGGTTGAATAAATTCCGAAAATATTAATTGTAATAATTAAGCAATTAATACCACACACTAGGTTTTACTTGATCATTGTGTTTATATTGTATATAATTATTGTTTTTAATATTTTTTTCTACTGACATTCAATTTTTAATGCCAAACATTTTTAATTAACCAATAGAAAATCCTAATCTGAGATTAAAATACACCTTTAGCATATAGTTATATGTATGAATATTGGATTATCGAAATCAATTTAGCCACCAAGAATCAATCACGCCTGTTGACATTTATTTACGTCAGAATTTGATGAATGTATTAGAGTCGTAACTTTATCGATAGTAACCTCTGCCTCACGCTCGCTTCGTCCTCAGCTTCATCTCCATCGTGATTTCACGGCGTACCCTTCATTAACTAACAATGCAATTTAACTATTGCTAATTACTCAAAACTGTCACTAACACTGAAGGTTAACTTAATTAATTCCGTCGAGGAAACGTTTCAAATTACCACGGCTCTCCGTTCCGGTTGTGCCTCTCTGGCATTCAGTGCGAATTAATATTTAATACACTCCAGAAATTATAAATCAATCGAATTTGCATGGATATAATGCAACTTATGCAGATTTTAAAATATTTATAGCATGTTTAAGCAACGTTCAAATTAAACAAATATGTAAAATTATTAGAAAAAATATAATTGTTCATTTATGAAAATATATCTTAAAGAAAATTGTCTAAAACACTAATTTATGTATAACAATTTTTCGTCGCCTTGCTAACAAAGAAATTGTCCATGCAAATAAGCATATGTTGGTACCACTTTATTGGTACAAGTTTTTAAGTTAAGATAACTACGTATATATTTTTTTTCATAAACTCTGTAAAAATTTCCCCTTGAACTTTCAGCGACATGTGTTACAACTCAACTTTGCTACGTTACATTCCTTTCACGTGTGTACATATTATATGTCATATCTACGTTTACTCATGAATTGTATATATTTTCATTCTAGGCATATGTGAAAAAAATGAATACACTTTGTTTCATTGTGAAAATCGTTACGGAATCGACAATATGTTGTCGCCTGAAAAAATGGTTAAATTTGAAAGACGCACTATGAGCACCCACCTACCTGAAGAAAATTAAACATATTAATTATTTCTTCACTTTTAACGCTTGAATATTTTAGGAGGCATTAAGGCGTAAGTGCAGCGGAGATCTCGTTAAATTTGCATTTTTCCGCTAGCGAGACACCCTCGTTATGTTACGAAAAAAATATTTAATATAATTTTGATTGTAAAATAAAAACAATAATAAAAATATTATTATTATTAAATATTTATTATTAAATATAAATGAAAGTTTTACATATCTCACAAAAAATACTTATGGAAATTTCATAGAAATGGTATTTTGCAATTATTTTTGGCTCGGTTTATTATATCCCCGTTTCTTAATCCTTATAGTATGTGATTAGTTATATATTAGAATTATTAATATTGAATTTATGCTATATATTATAATTACCCGATTCTCCTGACGAAAAATTATTTCCTCGTGATATATATTATTAGGTTTAAACTTCGTTATTAAATCAATAGTAAAAAAAAAATGGTATTTTAAGGAATAGATAATTATTTTACATTTGTTTTTTAAATAATAAATAGTAATTGCATAATAATCATTTCTTTATGTTTATAAAAAAATATAAAAGGCCATATATATTAATAGTTAGTTCTCGAGACAAAAAAATATCATAGTATAAGAAATAAAATGAATTTGGTAAAAGACGAGGAGGCAAGGAGAGAAAATTTGACAAGAAACTTAATCTGATAAAAATGCAATTATTTTTTTTCAGAAAATTGTTATTTTTTTGTTAGGTTGAAAATTTTTTTTGCGAATCACATATTTCTATTCTTTGCCCAAATCAATAATGGAATTTATAAATTTTAATATTGGGACTCAAATGCTAAGAACAAAAATAGTTATTCATGATATGCTTCAGAATTTGGTCGATATTTTAGATTTTTTTATATGATATTCAATATGACCCGTAAATGACACGCACACTCGACAATGTCCCGTCGCAGACTCAGGACACGCTGCTGGTAGACCAACTGCTAAATTCTCGCCGCACGTGTCACATGTATATGTTTCACTCGCACCTGACACATTATACAGGATGCAAACAAGAAAAACATCGCACCCGTGTCCATAGAACCGAATATTGTTGTTTTTATTTTTTTATATTTAATATTTTATATAGACCCATCGGCACAACTGAGTTGAAAGGTGTATCATTACATAAATACTTGCCTATTATTGTGAAATTTATTAAGGAAAGAAACATAAAAACATACCAGGACATATTTAGAAGATTATATGCCAATATAATTATAATACATATTTTGTGTAAATACATTTTTCACATCGAGGATAGTTTTCCAAACAAAAATAACCATTTTTAGCATTTCCGAATACTTTAACATTCTCTATAAGTGACAAATATTTTTAGTTTTAGTTGTTAAATTATTTTTTCGACAGGTTTTGTACAACATGCAATAATGTATAATTTTTTGTCAGGTATAAATTCTTATCAAAGAATAGAACACAACTGATAGTATAAAATCATCATGAAAAATACGTCCTTTTCGGTCGAGTACATTTTTTTGTTTAAAATTCGCTGTATGACCACTTCGACTTACGTCCGAAGTAGCAACGGAACGGAACCCTGTCGTAAGTCGAGAACTGACTTTCACAACAAATGGTTTTTAATGGTGAAATAAATGTATTATTATTTTATTAATAATCAATTTGAGCGCTATATAATTATAAACATTTATTTTTAATGTGTAAACTTGCTTTAATATGATAGCCTCAAGCTTGCAATAAAAACAAATATAGAAAAATGATTATATTTATATACTTTTAAATAAATGCGGCATGTTATACGTATCATAGCTATTAGGGAATGAAACTGACGTTAAATAAAAAGTAATTATGCGGTTTTGAGTGGAGTAAGTGCCTTTGTTGTTTTAATTACAAAATCGGATGCGAAGACCAAGCGAGTAAATCATAAAAGTTTACACAAAAACATTCTGTTTTGTATTAAGTTTTCTAATTAAATACTACATCATGGATTGTGTAATGAAAGAATTTTAATTGGCGTCAAAGGGAAGGAAGAAATTGAGCCCAACTTTGGAACAATCCCTCCCGGGGCCAATGTTCGGCTTATGATTGTATCGGATGAGGGTCGCACGATCAATTGCGTCCCGCTAATGCCCTCAGAATAAATCTTTTTATTAATAATAAAAAAAGTTTTTAATAAGCGCGTCTTGATTCAATTTGTTTTAGGTTAAGAACCTCTGTTACCTCTTCAGGAAACAGAAGACAGAAGTAAAAGGTGTCACTTAAGCACGTATATTTAGAACAAGTTTAAGTCGCTGGAAACTTTCAGCGAGCATATGCGACACACTTTTTTTATGGTTGAACCGTTTTATTTAACTGTGTAAAAGAATTTTACTCTAACATACTCTTGAATAGAGAGTGCATTGTTTAAGTAAAAATTTAATACTAAAAAATATAATTTGCGTAATATAAATACCACGTTCTATCCAATAATTTTGTGAACCATTTAATGATTATAAATATATCTAAGATATGGTTTAGTATATTAATAATAATTCCTGTGTTTACCATTTTATTTACGGTCAGTATTTTATATATGTGTTTTTCCTATATTTAAGCCTACAGCAATATTATTTATAAAGTTTTGTTTTTAATTTAGAAAACAATATAAAACAATTTATATTAATCTTAATATCTCTGATATAGAGATCATCGTAATTAATTATTTTTAAATGTAATTGTTTTGGAAATAGTAATTATTTCAGAATAGCTAGGTTAATAAATTTCCGTAATTTTTCTGGATCGATTTTTAATATCCGTGTTTCTTACTCGTAATATTTTAAATAATAGGTTAATAACGCTGCAATAATAAATATAAAGATACGATAATCTAATATAAAATAATAAGCTAAATTAAAACATTAACAATTTTAGGGTTATTTATACTAGCTCGCGAAATTTATAGGTGTTGACTAAAAATTGACAAATGTATTATTAAAATATAAAAATTGATATAAAACCGAACAAGAGGATATATTGCAATTTTATGTTGTAGACATTTGATAACCAGTATATAATAAAATAGTCACAATGGCGCAGTTTATTGGATGCTTCCATATAGAGGAGTAAGCTGTATTAAAAATATCATATATTTTATTTTCCATGTAACTTCTCTAGGTATATATGTACATAATGTATTTAAAAATAGTATATTTATATTTCGCATGAATATGATATAATAATATACTGTGAAATGATAAATATCAGTCAAGGTCCTAATTTTTTTTCTCTCTACGCAATATGTAGTATAAAATTATAATACATTTCTGCGATTATAGCATATGTTTTTATTACTAATATAAAACGTCTACGTAGATATCTGTAGGAGCAAAAAGATCTATTCACATTTCCATTTCGCAGACATGTTTATTATTGGACTTCACAATGTGAAGGGAGAGCAGGGCACATTCACGGAGGCTTTCTCGGAAATTGAACATATGGCGGACAATACAGGATCTGATGGTCAAAGACGTTTAAACGCGTCATTTGCATATCAATATCGTATTATAATAATGTATTATTTTTAAATAATATTTCCATAATTTAAAAATAATGATAAAAAAAAAACATATTACGGCGGAACGATTCATCAATCAATTTAGTTATAATGTGACATGCCATTACTGAAAATTTTCAGCATTCGAAGAATTTACGAATATTGAAATATATTTCTGATTTTTTTTTCGATACCCTTCTCTTCGAGTGCAATTAGAATGAGTGCAATATTAAAATATACGAATGCTTTTGAAGGGTTGAGCACAGTCAAGGAGGGAGGATGAGATATCATTTTCAACAACCTTCTTCGTCCTCTCTTGAGACAACTCTGTCAAGTCGGAATGCCATATTGCTAAACACGAGGGTGTGATCCGAATTTTTATTTTTTTTTCTACCCCCTTACACAAATTTCATATTGCACGTATATACTTTTTCAGAATTTGTTTTTTCTATGATATTATATCAAACGCATTTAATATTATGATGATATGTTGAGATACGAACTCGGACGAATACAGATTTTCTTTTTACACATTAGATACATTTGCTTGTTTCATATATAATAATTTGTTATTACTTTATTTTTATTAAGAAACCGACTCGTTTTTAAAGAAAAATACAGTAAAATCTAAAAAAAAAAATATTAATCAACATGTTGTTGATGAATTTTGATAATTAAAGATTACAACATTTTTATAAATGCATAAAATATTCTAATACATTGCATTGATGGTTTCCTAAATTTAAAAAATCGTCTTACTTTTAAACAAGATCAACATTGTGGTGTAAAAAAATCTTGTACATAAGGGAATAATGAAAACCTAATAATTATATCACACAAAATATTAATATATTATGCATAAGTATAGATTTTATTTTATAAAAAATACTACACCAATGTATTGTTGAATATTCTTTGATAAAAAAATGAAGTCTTTATAGATTTCTTGATAACCAGTCATACAAATTTGCAAGTCCCGTTGTAACTTTGAAGATCGTTTAATAATTTTAACTTTCATGTCATTAAATATACGTTAACAATCGATGTACGAAAAAGGATACGGGCAATATTTGTTCTTTTCAGTAGACCGTGTTATTTTATCTGTTAAAAAAAAGGGTAAAGTATATTTGCAATATATAAAAGTATATTACGAATATTGGGACAATGCAAAGATGGCATTATAGAATAATTCAATTCGTATAACCACGCTTAATAAACTGTTATACAAATAGTATCGAAGCAAAAAAATATGTAGATAAAGTATATAAGTATTCTCATTAGTTGCTCTGTTATATTTATTTATTTAAGTGGCCTTCTACCTTTGCCACCAGGAGAACACTACGCGATCTCCAGCAGAGATACGTGACGGTCGTCCTCCAGGTTTTTTTGGCTCTTCGAATACAGGTCAGGTCGCCAGCCATGAAACCGGGAGCCGAGCTGCCATCGCGCGGATTATAACAATAATAATGAGACGATGCTAGGGCCAATTCGTATTTAATTTACGGTCTGATCAGGTACTATAGGTACCTCCTGTAGCATACACGTCTCCGAATTGGTCTGGATAGCGGCCTGGCTGCTCATAGCTCCGTAGAACTACGAAACCATGATTGTGCCCAGCTGCCATCGCCGTCACGTTTAATACCAACACGTGATAACACTCGAGACGATATGATATTATAAAATCTCATATAAGAGATCAAAGAAAAGGCTTTACTTTACATTGCAAATTTCTACGTAATCAGCCAAGTGGTTTAGTAAATTGGTAGCTCTGAATACAGGAGATTTTCCGAGAGCACCTGTCCTCACGTATGGCAGAAGAAAAAGCATATGCGAACGAGCTCGATGGTAGTAAGTTAATTCGCACAGAAAACATTTTTCAATATATTCACTGCATCCTTTTTTCTTTTTGTAATTAATTTAGCAAATCTTTGATGTTGTTAGTATCATCCAATACGAACGGTAGTAATTTAAATCCTCTACAAATTCTCGTGGTATATGCAACATTTTTTAAAAATTTTTTTCAAATTTTCAACATCATTTTATTTATTATTAATTCCATAATATTCCTGTTGAATTCACCTATTCAGTTCAAATAGGTCGACATTGCTAAAAGTGTGATATACAAACGCAGAATCCAATAATCCATACGCGCGTCGACACAGTCTCGCCCGATCCCATTTCAGTTCCACCCAATACAGCTAAGCACACAAGCGACGAATAAGATTTTGAGCTGTGACTCTCAACAAAATAAATGTATTTGACGTGCAATTGACGGAGTATAATGCTGTGTGATATTTGCCCAAATGTATAGAGTACACCCGAGTGAGCCACTAACCAAACCCAAGAAACCTTTTCGAGCACTCACCACCCCGAGTACACATTATAAACGAAATTACTTATATTGTATTGCAACTCGGCTATACGCAAAAGCAGCTACGTGTGTAACATCAACATTGGCGTATTTTATAAAGATACACTAAATATTGATGCATGTCTGAGACGTCTAACTCAAAATACTTGAGCTACAAGATCAAATGACATGTAAAAACGAGAATTTTGACAGTATAAATTCCGCCGAATGGGAATCGATATATGTAAATATTTAATTGAAATGAATTGGAATCTGCATACGTTATAAGAATAGTGTGTCTCGTGTGTTACAAGATTTATTCAATGTTTGATTTCAAATGAAGTAAGATGTTTTTCTTCATCCATTATGGAACATATGTTGTTCTTATTTAAGAATTATTATTCGAAACAAAGTTTATTATTACAGCTAAAATAAGAAAAGATCGATAAAAAAAAACCTTGGAATTTTTAAATCTCGCAGGCTATTAAACGCCCGAATGTTGCATTTTTTGTGTTGTGTGCGTACTAGTTGTCACTGACATATCTTGACATTCGAAGCCATATATCAAATGTCATTTTTATAGCTATTTCAGTATCCTCAGTGATTTTTTTTTTATGAACAAAATGAAAAATATTAATAGACTTATAACGATAATCAATGATCATAGATTAAAAGTGTAAATAAATTAGTAAAATTGATCAACAGTTGCTTTAACTCACAAGAATTTGCAATTAGATACAAGTATGGATATACACCCGGGCCTCGTAAAACACGGTTTTATACAACACGGTTTTACATAACACGGCATGATTAACCACTTAATGCTTTCGAACGAACACTGCTCGCGCGCGGCGCATGTATCGCAACGTGCTAACCCGAGCTGGTTTGATATTAGATGATTATATGCATTAAAATATAATAATACACACAAAATGGCAATCTCACTGTAAATCAATTGAAATTAGTTTTTAGGGAAACACGTGCATAACACGCTTTATATAACACGGTTTCAGAAAAAACAATAATTAAAAATTAATTAACATGCTTGATTTGTACGTCCATGGATAGCGCCATCTACCGATCATACTAGATATTTAAAACGGACGAAACAGGATTGGTAATGTCTTTGCTTATTTTTCTTATTTAATTTATTAATTAATAATTTATTATTTATTCTAATATTTTTCTTATTTTATTATTATTTATTCTTATATTTTTCTTGTTTTTTCATATTTTATTATTATTTATTCTTATTTTATTCTTATATTTTTCTAATTTTTTCTTATTTTATTATTATTTCTTATATATTTTTTCTTGTTTTCTTATTTTATTATTATTTATTCTTATATTTTTCTTATTTTTTCTTATTTTATTATTATTTATTCTTATATTTTTCTTATTTTTTCTTATTTTATTATTATTTATTCTTATATTTTTCTTGATTTTTCTTATTTTATTATTATTTATTCTTATATTTTTCTTGTTTTTTCATATTTCATTATTATTTATTTTTATTTTTTCTTATTTTATTCTTATATTTTTCTAATTTTTTCTTATTTTATTATTATTTATTCTTATATTTTTTTTCTTGTTTTCTTATTTTATTATTATTTGTTCTTATATTTTTCTTATTTTTTCTTATTTTATTATTATTTATTCTTATATTTTTCTTGATTTTTCTTATTTTATTATTATTTATTCTTATTTATTTGTGAGTTTTAGCAAATGATAGAGACCTATTGATGAAAATTAGTAGAGCTGCTGTGCTGTATTGAATGGGTACTGCCAATTAAAATAATGATAGGCGTAAGCTTAACCTAACTAAAAAATTAACCTCACTTAACCCTAACCTAACCTAGCCTAACCTAACCTAACCTAACCTAACCTAACCGAACCTAACCTACCCTAACCTAACCTAACCTAACCTAACCTAACCTAACCTAACCTAACTAACCTAACTAACCTAACATAACCTAACCTAACCTAACCTAACCTAACCTAACCTAACCTAACCTAACCTAACCTAACCTAACCTAACCTAACCTAACCTAACCTAACCTAACCTAACCTAACCTAACCTAACCTAACCTAACCTAACCTAACCTAACCTAACCTAACCTAACCTAACCTAACCTAACCTAACCTAACCTAACCTAACCTAGCCTAACCTAGCCCTAACCTAACCTAACTGCTTGCCTAGCCTGCTTCTTGGCCTGGCAGCCCTAGCCAGCCTAGCCAGTCTAACCCAGCTAGCCTGGCCTAGCCCATTCTTGGCCTAGCCCAGTCCCAGCCCAGCCCTTGGCCTAGCCCAGCCTGGCAGTCTAGCCCAGCCTAGCCTTGTCTCAGCCTAGCCAGTACAACCCAGCCTAGCCCAGCCTTTTTTTTTTTTTTTTTTTCTGTTGGAGGAGGAGATCTTCCAAAGACACCTCCTTCAGGAGATAGTGCTGGTTATTACCAGCTAAAACCCTCCTCAGCTCCGACCACCACCACGGTATTGTGTTCCAGATCTTCAGCATGGTGGTGGCTGGCTTCAAGGTAAAAGCTTTTACCTCCCACGTCCTCCGTGAAGCGTGGATCTTTTGTTATCCTTGCTGTCGGCTGTTGTTTGGCGGCCGTCTTTTCCCTTTCGGCTTCCTCCTTGAGTCAGCATCACTATCCCGGCAAACGTGGATGGCGTCTTTTGTTCTCATTCTTTTTTGCCAAAGGGAGGTTCTGCGGTTTCGATGGTTACCGTCTCTCCTCCTAGGCTCCGCAGCTTTAGTAGGCGTGGACATTACTGTCAGAGTGTGTTCGGCTGCTTATCCACCGCCTCTCGCATTCGTGGCGTTTCATTGTTAGCCTCTTTTCCGATTCGGTGGAGGTACTCTTCGAAGCATCCGTACCCGTTAGAAGCTGGCAGGAGGTCACGGAACCCTACATGTTGGCGATTTTTGAGCCACGGTTCGATCGCTGGAATCAGTTCCGGCTCCATTTCCCCTTTAAGATCTCGTCCAGCTGCTCTTGCCATTTCTTATGAGGACAGAGCGCCCTTTTCGATGGTCGGTGGTTCTTAAGGTTCGGCTCCTGTTTTGCTGCTCATTATGGCTCTTTTCGCTCCTCGGCCCAGAAGGTCTGGTGGCGGTATTCCGGCCAGCACTAATACCGCGTTCTCGAAACAGTCAGATAAGCTGCGACGGCTCTCGGCGCGCTGTGTCTCTGCACTCTTGCTGGGGTTCTTCCTGCCCATCTCTCGATTTTCATTGCGGGGCCCAGAACAGAGCTCCGTACAGAAGGATACTTTGGACGACATTGCATGCAACAGCCTTCTTTTTTCTGCTTTGGCCCGCCCATGTTCGGCATGAGTCTAGCGAGAGCGTTCGCGGCGTCGGTCGCTTTTTTAGCCGCTCTTATTGTGTGTTCCCTGAAGTTCAGTTTGTCGTCTATCTGAACTCCAAGGTACCGTAGAGATCGGCTAAAGGGGATCGAGAAGCCGCCGATCTTTATATCCGGCGGTTGCAGCTTCCTTTTCCTTGTAAAAAATACGCCTTCGGTCTTGTGGCTGGCGAGTTAATGCGACGTCGTTTCGGCCATCTTGATATCTTGCGGAGTGCTTCGTCGGCCCTCTCTTCGAGTGCACGGTGCTTCTATTTGATATCAGCGGCCCTCGTCGTCCCGCAAATCCCACCATCAATTTTGCGCCGTCCGGTAGATTTGCAGTCGAAGAATTGCGTCGTACGTTATGTTCCACAGCGTGGGCCTAGAACTGACCGCAATGGAACGCCCGCGGATATTTTCTCCGTCCTGGTCGCCCAGCCCGTGTATTATAGCACTCTGTCCGTGAAGTAGTTAGTTATAACCCTAGCCCAGCCTAACCCAGCCTGGCAACCCTATGTAGCCTAACCTAGCCTAACCTAACTCGCCCTAGCAAACCTAGTATGTAAACGATTTTTAGCCAAAGAAACTGGCTAACTAATCAGATCGACTTCATGTGATTTAATTAAGAGTTTAGCAGATGTGACTTGATTAAGAAGTTAAGCTTATTAGTTCAGAATTTATAACTTATTGTTTATTCTAACGTCTTTATTTTAGGAATTATTAAATAATCTATCTATGAATAAAAATATATCTCGAAAAATAGTCGAACATATGGAATTGTAAGTGATAGCGATGATAAATGACTGATATATTATATGTTATTTAATTTTTTTTTAATAAGTAATGCGTAAATGTATATATTATTTCGTTATTTATTTAAAAAAATAAAGTAAAATTAACAACGATATTTTTTTGGGCGCAAACCCTAATTTTGTATGAATTTCAAACCTCGTATAACACCGATTTGTATTACACGGTGTTTTTGTGGAACCATATGATCGTGTTATACGGGGCCTAGGTGTACTTAAAAAAATGTATACACTAGAGTGTTTATTACTTGAATTTACACTGCAAGAATCTATTTTACAACGCATTCAGGAGAATTTATAGACAGAGCTTGCACAAAAAATATCTTTTTTGTTCCCGGGGACCTGACGCCACTGTATATTTTCTTGTTGGGTTAATTTAAAGATAAAGCCTACCCTATAAAACCCATAATATTGGAAGCAGGGCTGTGAAATCGGCGTCACTGAATCAATCTCAATGAATAAAAGAAACTAAAACGTCCTCGTTTGAATCCCAGTCCCAATATAGATGAAGGAGACACTATTTCAAAATTTGAAATTGAATTTTATAATTCATTGAAATAATGGAAAAATTGACCGAACTTAGCAAGTTAAAATCTTCAAATGTAATGCAGGTATCTAGAAATCGTAAAGATTCAGCATTGAGATTGGTGCAGCATTACCGCCAGTGGGTATCCGTAGGCGGTTATTTTCCGCTCTTGACCTTAATTCGAGTTTGAGGGCTATAAATTAATGGTTTAATAGAATCAATGCTGTTTTTTTAAGAATAAACCCGCAGCAATTTAGTTTAAACTTGTTTTATTTTTATTTATGCCTTATGACATTTATTGTACAATATGAAAAAAATTGCAATTTGTCGGGTTGGTTGGTTGATCCTAGTTATGTTAAATGAAATTATGCATAAATGGGAAAAAATACGCTAATGGAAGCGATTGCTCGCGCAAATTAAAACGATCGGAGTCGAAGTCAGAGTCGGAGCCGAGTCAGACCAGAGTCGGAGCCAGAGTCGGAGTCAGAGTCGAAGTCAGAGTCGGAGTCAGAGTCGGAGTCATAGTCGTGCTTTTTTTAACGACTCCACTGATTTATAAAGTTTGATCTTGTTTTATGTTTATGCCTATAACATGAAAATTTGGCTATATGCAAAGGTAGGAAACAATCTGATAAAATTTCTGAGTCGGAGTTGTGGAGTCGGAGTCGTGGAGTCATAGTCGTGGAGTCGGAGTTATGTTGTTGGTAAATATCAGAATCGGAGTCGGAGTCGGAGTCGTGTTTTTTTTTAAACAACTACACAGCCCTGATTGGAAGAGTTAAAAGCTGCAATTGAACAAGAATGCGCTACAACACGAAATGAAATGTTTGCTGATATTTGTGAATCAAGAGCCCACCGTTATCAGCTTTGTATTGACCAGAACGGTAATAGTTTTGAACAGAAGGGGTCATACATTTTATTAAGATTCTTTCATAATTTGAATATTAATAATTCGGGTCGTGGATTCCACGTCAAGATCGTTTTGTGTATGTCAGACAATTCGCGTTTGAATGGACTTTTACAACGTTTTGTTGTTCAAATATGTTTTTGTTTAGATATTTGATAGTTGTAGCAATATACAAAAATAATCAGTCCACGATTTATTCGAAATATTTAATGGTTCTTTCATAAGAAAGATTGTGTTAAGATATTGCCGACTTTTGTCGGTATTTTTTTGGAACAACGTGTATAATAAGAAGTATTAAGAAAAAAGTTGTTCGCATTACGGTTATTAGCCAATACGATATAATATCTTCGAAAATTAGGTGAAAATTTTCAGTAATAAAAGTTAAAGGCACGGAATGCGTCGGCAATTTTTTTATTCTTCAGTTACCATCCCCTTTTAAAAAATGTTAAACAAGTTTGCACAATGAAAAATCTCGAGAAAGTTCCATTCCACACCTTACTAATGGATAAAGTTATTCGCGTCTCTACCTGCCCGGAGTGTTTGCAGAAACTGAATGTTAAAACAGCAATTCCCGTTCTAGTGTTGAATCCGAAGGGGTTAATTTTATCTTAACAAAATACGGGGGAATAATAAAACTCGATCTCGCTTAAAGGATAAGAAATATAAATACAGTTTCGTTTTGTTTCCGCACTCGACTTTGTAATGCGATTCCAGACGTAAATGCGAATAAATTCGCTACAATTAAATCTTCATCGTTTACATTAATGCTATAAGCACTGTAAACCTCAGCTACATTCATTTCGTATAATAAACAAGCACAAAAATTACATCTTGGAAATTAAATTATATACATGAAAGTATCTAAATAGAATTATCTCCTATTATGTGTATTGTTTAATGAAGAGATTCTTATAAATGCGTCTTAAAATTTATATTACATTTCAATGCATTTTTATTAATTTTATTTATGTAAAAATTGAATATAAACAATGTAGATTGGAAAGAAATCTGTTCTCAATCCCTCAAAGTTTTGCTTATATGTTTTCTCAATCAATCATCATGGCCTGTTAATATATAAGTATAATAAGCTTTTTCCATTTTACTCATCGTTATATAATCTCGCCTGAGTTTCACATAATTTATGGATATTGAGAAATTGTTCATATTATATTATAATTAAATTGTAATTTTTCACTGTCACCCTTGGCACAATTACCACACCAGCACAATGCTCGCATTGTAGATCTTTAGTGTGTTTCCGGCGCTCAAGTAGTTGACAGCTTTTGAATGAATAACATACACGGAAAAAATGTTAACAAATGAATATGTAAAATCGATATAATAGAAAAAAACATAATAAGAAATAAAAAAAACATAAAACATTATATAAAAAAACCAATAAACCTATTGAACAAGACACTAAAGCGAGGATGTCGCTATTAGGTTGTATATATTCAAATTAAAAAAAAAACATACATACGAGAATCAAGCTAAAGGTTGTCAAGAAATTTAAGTTTTTAAATTATTTGAAGCTAAGTTGTTAATGATTTTAGCTAAATTCTTTTATTTTTTTTTGTAGGAAGTAGAACAGTTGAGGATAAGCAAATGAGTAAAGGATTGGGAGTATATGAGGTCATAGTTAGAGAGGGAGAAAATGGATTGGTTTATATTTATGAATTATTGAAAGTTGTCGTAAAAGGGATTGGCATATTTTTTGATAAGGTCTTTAAGAGGGAGGAGATTTTTAGTATGTCTGTTTCGCAAATAAACCAAGGTACATTTGTGATTGTTCGTAGCGTTATATATTTTTTTTTATATTTTATTTATATGAGTAGTATGCGTCGTGCCCAAAATCGGATATGCGTATTTGAGAAGAGTATTTGAGGACAGATAATGGCAGCATAAATGAGTTTTCTTTTAATTTTAGCGAAAGGACGCTGTTTTTGCTAATAAGAGGACGAAGGAGCGCATTACTAGTATTGATTTTTTTAACAATACAAAATACGTGAGTTCTCCAAAAGAGTTTTTTAATCCAACTGCCATGGAATAAGGAAAATGATAACAAATAACATTTTGGGATTGGATATTCTTTTTAAATAAAAAAATATTGCCTGTATCTTTGAGGGGTTGAATTAAAATACCCATTTCTCACACCATTTTTGAAGTCTGTTAAAGTATATTTGCAATGTTTTATATGGGAGGTTTGGCCTTCTACTGCTACTGATAATGACATTGTCATCGGCGTAAAGCCAAAATAGGGTATTTTTTTCAATCAATCAATCAAATCAGGACGAGCTTTTAAATATCCGAATTGATTAGTTCTATGACAAAACATAATATAATCAACTCATCAGAGAAAAATAAATCAATACAAAGCGAGCGTTAAAATATAATAATATATCAATCATTAAAATAAAATGATATTAGGTTGTTCGGAAAAAAAATATTTTGCACATTAATTTTAAGTTTAAGTCTTAATCCAAAAATATTTTTTTAAAACACTATTTATTTTATATACATTTTTTTTTTTTAAATAAGCATAAACTGGATAAATCCGAAATCAACAAACCTAATTATAGACATTGAATACTATTTTTCTACAATCAGGGCTTCGCCGAAGTGAAAGCCACAAAAGCTTCGACTAAATACAGTTGACAAATTTGGGTTAGTTGATTCAAATCAAATCAGCAATAGGAATTTACAGGATGACCCTAAATCAGGACGAATTACACTGGGAAGTATTGCCTTATTT